>JAMJFZ010000021.1:2127500-2175000 GCA_026225945.1 Cricetomys ansorgei
GGTGTTATTCAGTTCCTGCCCAAAGACATCTCAAAGAGATATTTGTAGACAGCTTGGTTTGAATCTGTCCCAAACAAACCCCTGGTCATCTACTGTAAATTACATCACTGTGTAATAACTTTTTGATTGGTTTGATTGCAGTGGCAGCTTTGGGATTATTTAGACTCAAATCCTTAAATACACGTATCTTTCTTACATTAACTTTCCAAAAGATACCCATTGCACAAATATATTTTCGAATTAAATATGAAAGATCACACTCATCTTTGTAGTTAAATAGCTGTTCAGCAAGGGTCCCAAAAGAACAGATAGAATGGGATGAAGAGGGGTTAACAGCCCCCCTAGATTTTGAGTCATGTGGTGTGGGGAGGATGATTAAGAAATAGGAGGGAGAGGCACAGTGGCCTGAGAACCTCTGATCATTCAAAAGAGTGAAATAAAATCAGGACACCAATAAGAGTCTCAGCTGACCAACAAACATATGAGCACTGTGATATGCAAATTGCTGTTAGACACTGGAGGTTTAGCTCTGACTGAGACGATGTACCCATCTTCCTATCTCGTGCAGGTACGGGGGACGCTAGCTAGCCCTCCAGTAAGTGGATTGTTGTTGTTATTTCTCGGTTGTAACTCTGGCTGTCCTGGAACTCTCTCTGTAGACCACATAGGCCTCAATCTCACAAAGATCTTCCTGCTTCTGCCTCCCAAGTGCTGGGATCAAAGGCGTGCACCACCACCACCTGGCAGTGGGTTATTTTTTAAATAAGTTTGTACTTCTTGAGATTATAATAACATCATTTCCCTCTTCCCTTTCCTACCTCAAAATAATGTCTTGTTTTCTTTTAAATCCATGGCCTCTATTCATTATTACACACACACACACATATACACACACACACACACCTAAATATATGAATATAACCCACTCAATCTGCATATTACACAGTCTATCTATCTATCTATCTATCTATCTATCTATCTATCTATCTATCTATGTATCTATCTAATTCAGGGCTGACCGTTTGTTATTAAATAATTGATTTTGGGTGGTCTTCCCTGAGGAAGACCATCTCTCCTGCTCTCAGCATTCCTTAGGTGCCTATAGTTCTTTGTTTAGGGGCACCATGAGATTTTCTTTCTTCCACGTGAGCATGTCATAGACATCATAACTGAATAGGACTGCTGGTTGCTTCCCTCTTTGGAAGCTTGTATAGAACCTTCTGGTACCATGAAAACTAGTCCATAGGGAGGGAGGCTTTCAGGTCAGATCCAGCTGGAGTTGGGGAGGGACCCTGGCCCCCTATGTCCAAAGTACATCATCACTAGGAACTTACCTTCCGCCTCTGGGGAACAGCAATAGCCTTTAATGTTTTGGGAATCTCCTGGGCAACCCTGACCGACAACTCAAAGAGGACTTCTCATGCCTGGTGTTGGGGTTTTATTAAATGGTCTATGACTCTTGAATGGAGCATTGTCAGGTCAGATGGAAAATTTTCTATATATACTGACTGAAATGTATTATAAGTATTTTTAGATAGATAATTAATAGTATGCTTCCTTGTGACTTTTTCAGATATATTTATATCTCCTTCATTCTTCTGTATTTATCTCTCTCCCCTTGATTAGTGTCCCCTTATTTTTCCCATTTACCCTTTAATAGAATTTGTAGCCCATTATTCCCCTCCTATTGCCCCCCACCATGGTCCCTTTGACTATCGTGGTCTTAACAGTTGCTCAAGGTGTATACTCACATCTGAAATGTGGACCCAGGAGCCTCCAATGAGAGAGAAAATGCAATAGTAGTCTTTCTGGGTTACCTCACTCGATATAATCATTTCTGGTTTCATCTATTAACCTGCAAATTTTATTTTTCCCTGAAGCTGAGTAGTACTTTATAAGGGTGATGTTCCACATTTTCATGTCCATTCATTAAGTGAAGGGCACTTAGCTTGTTTTCATATTCTGGACTTTGTGAATAGAGCAGCAGTGAGCATGGCTTAGCAAGTATCTGCTAAAAGGATGTCTAGGCCTTTGGGCACATGCCAAGGAGTGGTAGAAGTGGGTCAAATGGAAAGTGAACCAAAGATCTAAACATGAAACCTGAAATGCTGAGCTAGTAGAAGAAAGCACAGGCAGTGCTCCACAGGAAAGAACTTTCTTGACTGGATTCCATTTGCCCAAGAATTAAGGCCAACAGTTGACAAGTGGTATGTCATAAAATTAAAAATCGTCTGTACAGCTAGAGAAAAAATAAATTGAGTAAAGATGAAGCCCACAGAGTGGGAGACAATATTATCCAGCTATACAGCTGACGGAGTCTTAATATCCAGAACATGTAAAGAATACACAAAATAACACAGAGTTAAAAACTAAACAACCCATTCAAAAAATGGGCCTGGGACCTGAACAGAGTTAGAGGAGAAGCAGGAAGAGCAGGAGGAGCAGCAGGAGCAGGAGGAACAGGAGGCAACTGAGAGGAGGATGAAGATGAAGAAAGAAAGAGTAGGAAGAGAAGGAGGAGGAGGAGGAAGAATAAGTGGCTAAGAAATATCTCAAAAAACCTTCACCATCCCTGATAATTAGAGAAACACGAGTCAAAACAACTTTGAGATTTCATCTTACCGTAGTCAGAAAGGCCAGGACCACAAAACACACAACAAACGGGGGTCTAAAAACTACTGCAGCCACTCTGGAGTGTGGAGAACCCTCGAAAGACTCAAAGTATGCTATTTAAATAAATCACCCTTTCAGTTCTCCTCAAAGATCGAATGCGTTGGGGTATTCGGTTGAATATTGCCCTAGCTTCCATTCTGCTGCTGTGATAACACACTGAACAAAATCAACCCCGGAGGAAGGGATTTAGGTTACAGCCCATCATCGAGGGAAGACAAACAAGAGCCTACAGCCAGGAACTGAAGCAGAGACAGCCAGGGAAGCGGCTCCTTCCTGCTTGCTTCTCTTTGCTTCAGCAGGCTAGGCCTTCCTATGACGATTAGCAATTAAGAAAGTGTTTCAAAGACATAGCCACAATTATTCAATTAAGACTTCCTCTTCCCAGCTGTGTCAAGTTGCCAACTGAGATTAGCCATCGCAACCGTGAAAACGCAGAACGCAGGCCAATCTATTTCTGTTGTTCAGAACAATGACAGGCTGAAGCCAAGGCATCTGTCTCTAAGCAAGCATACTGAGTGAGTCTCAGCTCACACTGTGGGAAGACCTGCTACTGTGTGAGTGCAGTGTGAATTAAAATTGGAGTTACTTTTGGTCCAAGCAGTTGGGACAGATAGTCTCACAGGGGAGAATTTGAACTGAGGCCTTATCGGACCTAAGTAGGGCAACAACCAGGAAGTATTCCAGGGATGAGGAGTGGCTAAAATGAAGAAACACAAGGCAGGCCAGTGGTTGTTGCATAGAGGAAGATCTGCTCCGAGTTTCAATTAGCCACCTACTTCCAGACCTGCCAGGGCTGTGTCTTTCTTTCCTCGTGGTCTGTTCTTCAGTCCCTCTGCCCCACCTCTCGTGCGATGCTGGAGAGGGGCTGAAGCGTGCAAGGCTGATTTTTCTTTCTTCTCTCTTGTCATGGAGTGAGCTAAACTCTGGCTTTATGCCTTCTGTCGGGTCGCCTGTTCTCTGAATCCAAGCAGAAGTATGAGAGAGCTTTTGCCACAAGCTGACTCAGTTTCAAGTGAAAATGACACTCGACACTACACTTGCAGTGTAGCCAGAAGCCAGCATATGGCCCGAACAGCACCCTTTGTAGCCCTGCCGCCTTAGGGTTGAGTGTGTGGCATACAGTGGTTAAGTAGTCACAAATAGCTGAAACGCCTGAACCAACTGCCACACCTGGGAGTGAGTTCCTACTGCCCTTTCTAGGCCACACAAAGGTTGCCATTAAAGAAAGAGCAAGCATCTATGCTATGTCTAGCTATGTCTAGCGGATGCTATGTAAGACACTGAAGGAGCGTAGAGATGTCGACGGCCCTGTAAAGTCTGGGCACTGGCCTCACCATTCTGCAAACGCCAACCCTACCCTACTCTTAACTCCACTAAACATGCTGCTTCCCTGAGAACCTTCAGCCTAGAAGTGGGCTGCTGCAGAAAGACCGAGGTGAGCTGGATGGAGATGCAGACACCAGTGTGATGAACACGGGGATGTGCCGCTGGGTGCTCTCCAGGAAGAACTCATTCCAACGTTAGGAGTGCAGCAGGTTATCAGCTGCCAGCTCTGGAAGGACTGCTCTAGCCCAGGGCCACAGACACTCCTTTATGGTCCATAGCCAGTAACTGATTGAGGCAGGTGAGCAAAGCCTGACCTTTTGGCCAATGCTGATTGGCCAAAGCTGGTTCTGCTTCTCACCCTCGCATCGCAGGTGCTAATCCAAGGGAAGTCACTACTATCAGCTCTCAATAGCTTCAGTTTGCAGAGAGCCTGAGTCTGGACACACAGCGGTTTAACTGCCCGTAAGCTCATGAGCCCCAGGAAGCGGGATCTTACTTCCTTCAGTTTCAAAGTGGGAATACTAATTTTCACATTGACTCACTCTGAATGTGCATGACTTGATATTTGGCATAGAATAATCCTTCATGACTACTATATACCATGATTCTTGGTCAAGTTATCTAACTGTTCTGAGCTTCTGTATCCCATGCTTGCAAATATGCCAGTAGCTGGGGGTAGAGCACTTGCCTAATAGGCGAAAGGCCTTAGATTCAATCCCTGTATCAAAAGTAAAACTCAAAGCTGAAAACAATGCCACTTATATCTGAGGATTTTAGTAAGATAATCCTCACTAAATATGGCATTCAGCTTATGTATGCCACATGCTCAACGGATGTGTCTCTCCCTTATCCCTGTAAAATGCCAGCAATAGCTGGTAATTTTTCTTTATTGCTCACAATTGATTAGGATACATTGTAGCAGGACTCTACAATCTTTTACCCTCAATTTAGGGAAAAAGAAAGGAAACAGAAATTTTCACCACTTTCACAAGTGGCCTTGATATAGAATCAGAGAAAGGTAGAAATCTTCACAGCCACTTTAAGGCTGTCCTAAGCTTGAAGAGGACTAGCTGACAGTACTAGGGTCTCAGCTCACGGTCTATAAACTCAATTCCTCCAAACTTTTTTTTTTTATTGGAATTATCACACTAACGACAGCAATCCAACCAACACCAACCAATGCCCACCCCGACTCTTGGGGCTTCAGACTTTTTATACTCTAAGCCAAAAGTTCCCCTAAACCCGTGGGGCACACAATCCCCAAAACAAGCTACAGGTGCCAGAATGACTGCACCTAACCAAATCATAGCCACCCGCATCAAACATTCCAAATCCAACTTGTAAACAACTCTACCACAGCTGGGGTGGGGACACAAATGCCATTTTGTGTTTTTAAAGGAACCAAGATAACAAAAACTTCTTCCACGTGTTCCTCTACATTTCCCTCTTCTTTTTAAGTTATAAATCTTGAGATAATGATTGCTTTTCTCTGGTCTCCAGGAGTTTATTAAATGAAAAATTCCTCTGACTCCTAAGATGATCTAATCAGCTTTTTCCGTGGTTATGCTTTCCTGGTTCAGCTGTCAGGGTATTCGGGAGATCTTTCTTATTCATATCTAATGTTTATCATTTTTGATGGTACCCACAACTCCTCATTTCCACTGGAAATTTGAACATACCCCCTGCCCCAGTGCAAAATTTGTCCTGTTTTCCATTCAGATGTTAATACATCTTTACAATATATAGGTTGATTTATTTCTGCAGATTTTACGATGGTCCAATTTCTTCCAGCTCCTGTTGTTCCTGTCTCATTAACATTCAGAAAATTTAAAGTTAGTAGCACACTATACAGTCTATCTTGCAGGGGGGAGGTTTGTTATTCCTTTTTGTCTTTCAAGCATTTCCTTTGACATCTGATTAGATCTTTCTATAACTGCTTGTCCTGTAGGATCGTATGGTATACCAGTAATATGCTTTATGCCATAATGTGCTTTTTTTTTCATTTTACTGGAGACATATGTGGGAGCATTGCCAGTCTTGATTTGTAAAGGCATTCCCATAACAGCCAATACTTCCAGTAAATGTGTAGTTACAGAGTCAGCCTTTTCAGAACTCAAGGCAGAAACCCATTGAAATCCTGAGTAGATATCAATAGTATGGTGTACAAATTGTAGTTTTCCAAATTCTGTGACATGAAATACACCCATCTGCCAGATTTCCCCTCTTTAGTACCTTTAGGGTTACTTCCAGCAGGCAATGGGCTTTGTTATACATGTAACATATGCATCCATTTTTTATAATCTCCTTAGCTTGTCTCCAAGTAATGGAGAAGTTCTTTTTTAACCCTTTGCTGTTTACATGGTGCTCTTCGTGAAATTTTGAAGCTTCTAACACATTTTCGACTCGTAGCTGATCAGTTTCATCATTACCTTGTGCCGTTGGGCCTGGCAACCCAGTGTGAGATCTGATATGAATAATATATAATGGACAGTTTCTGTCTTGAATTACTTGTTTTAATTGCCTAAATAATGATGTTAACTCTGAATTATCCGGAATGAATTTTCCAGTTTCTATAGGCAAAACAAACTTTTCAGCCTACTGAGAATCAGTGACAATATTAAGAGATTCAGGAAAGTCCAACAGTACCATAAGGACGGCATACAACTCCCAACTCCGATTTCTGGACTGAATCATATGGGCTTTGACTGACTTTGCTTCCATTTTCTGACTTCCTGATTTATTGATGTCAATATAAAATGTAGGCACTTCGGAAATAGGTAATTCTCTTACTACATTGGGGGGGGGAATCCAACTAGTCTCTTTGATAAAGTGAATTTGTTTGCTTTTATGATATTTCTTATTAATATCTCCCAAGTAATTGCTACAAGCTCTTTGTCAATCTTCACTGATTGCCAATGATGACATAACCTCAGCATTCGTGTAAGGCACCAGTAGTTCTGCTGGATCTATCCTGACAGCTGACAAAGTCTTATCCTTCTTTTTATGATTAAATCAGCAACTTTCTCTATGTATGTCTTTAATTTTTTACTCTGCTTATGTGACATAAATATCCACTCTAAGATGGTATCCTCTGGCTGTGTAAGAATCCCAGTAGGAGAGTGTTTGGAATGAATAATAACCAAAACACAATTCAGATGAGGATCTATACGATCCACATATGCCTCTTATAAGTTTCTTTCCTCTTGATTTGCTGCAGCAGTTTAGTGCTTTGGGCTATCTAGGTTGGAGTCTCCTTGTAATGTTTGAATTAAATTGCTTAGCTCTTGTGTAGTTAATCCAACTGTGGGTCTTATCCAATTGATATCTCCCAACACTTTTTGGAAATCATTAAGAGTTTGCAACTGATCTCTTCTGATTTGCACCTTTTGTGGCTGATTTTTTTTGTTAGCTTAGCTTATAATCCAGATAGTTAACAGAATCTCCTCTTTGTATTTTTTCAGGAGCTATTTGTATCCCCCCAACAGGATAAGATTCTTTTCATTTCATCAAATAATTTTTCTACAGTATCTTCATCAGAATTATCTAACAAAATATCATCCATATAATGATTTTTTATATTTCCAAGAGTTGCTTCATAAAATATTGGCACAATGTTGGACTATTTAATATTCCCTGGGGAAGGACTTTCCACTGACATCTTTTGACAGGTTGAACGTTGTTATAGCTGTGTACCATAAATGCAAACTTTTCCTTGTCCTGCTCTTGCAGGAGTATTGTTAAAAAAAAAAAATCCTTTTAATCAATTACTACCAGATGCCAGGACTTTGGTAAAAATGAAGGCAAAGGAATTCCAGACTGTAATGGACCCATTGGCTGAATCACCTTGTTTACTGCTCTCAAATTGGTTAGCATTCTCCATTTCCCTGATTTTTCTTTATAACAAATACAGGTGAGTTCCACGGGCTGGTAGATTCTTCTATACGCTGAGACTTTAATTGTTCTTCTACCAGGTACTCTAAAGCCTCCAACTTCTGTTTAGTTAGGGGCCACTGATCCGCCCATAGAGGCTTATTTGTTAACCATTTTAAGGGTAGGGCAGTTGGTATAGCTTCAGCAATGGTCCCCTTTATAAATTTGGAAATTCAATGCCTGTTGTGTCTGGCTTTTGGACAACTTGTACAGCCTGTGCATGTCCCTCATTAAGATCTTCTTCCCTTTGAGGTCTTATTTTGTGTATTGTTTCTGGGATAGAGGGATATTAATTTGTGTTCTCCATTGCTGCAATGAATCTCAGAGCTATATCAGCCGCATAAGGCCTCATCTTCCCTATTTGGCCCTCAGGTCCCACACATGTAAACAATTTTATACTTTGCTTTACATGGGATGATTTCCCAATTCCTATAAACTGTGTGGATATTTCCTGAAGGGGCCAACCTGAATCCCATGACTCTTGGGAAATTATTGTTACATCTGCGCCTGTATCTACCAGCTCTTCTATTTGGATGCCATTGATCTGCACTTTTATTTTTGGCCTTTTATCATTAATGACTGTTTGCGAGAATACCTGTTTCCCTGTGCTCCTGAATCCACCTGATCTCTCTACAGGAGTGGCTTTCCCTTTGATGTAGGGAAACAGTAGCAGCTACACAATCCTATCCCCTGCTTTAAGTTTCAGGTCTCTGGTTACATATGCCATGATTTTTATTTCTCCTTTGTAATCTCTGTCAACAGTCCAGGATATACACGAAACCTCTTTAGTGTTGAACTGCCCCTCTCCAGAATCATTCCTACTGTCCTTGGGGGCAGTAGATCATTAAACTCTAATTGAAATCTTGTAAAATTCAATATTTGGGGATAAGATAAGTTGTCTGTCTACAGCCAGATCTAATGCAGCACTGCCCTCAGTAGCACGAGTCAGATCTCCAATACCAAGTTTAGGTTTCTTGGTCTGCATTCTGCTTCTGTTCTGGCATGAATAATAGGTTTGCTCACTTTTTGTCCGGGAGCCTGAGCTCAGCCCCCTGTGGTGTTTCCTGACAACAATGGCAAATAATTCCCATTTATATCTCTCTAGGATCGACACTTATTTGCCCAGTGCCGACCCTTTGCTCACTGTTTGAAAATCCCAGGCAATCTGCTCCTTTTCTCTGATTGATAATTAAAGAAACCATGGTCTTTGGAAGCAGCTCGGTTACAATCCCTTAGCAAGTGGCCTTATCTGCCACAATTAAAGGAGTGGATATTGTGATATTTCAGCCCCTTTACTATTGATTCTCCTATCACAGCTGCTGTATTTGAACTGATATCTGTAGTAACTGGAATCCACTGCTCCATTGGTGCAGAGTTTGACTTTAGAGGTCGTAAAACATTTTTACACTCAGCTTTGAATTTTCAAATGCCTTGGTTTCAACCTGTTGTGTTTCAGGATCTATGATATCCATGTTTAGAGCTGCAATTAGTCTCTGCAGAAAATCCATAAAGGACTCCACTGAGCCTTGAATGATATTTTTCCCTAGCGCTTCTATCTTCTCCTAAGCCCTTAAAGCTGCCAAATGATACTGGTTTATAGTTATATCATCAAACCAAACCTGCTCTTGTAGTTCTGCATAGTGACCCTCACAAAGTAGCTGGGTTATATTTATTCCCCTTGCCCTGTTCTGCTGTTCCATATTTGTTGCCTCTTCTCTCCACCACTGAAACTGAGTCCCTGCCTCTAAGATGGCAGTGATTAACCCCTTCCAATCCTATGGGATCACTTGGTGTTGGTGTCCAATTACTCAACACCTGCTGGACATAAGGTGAATGCATGCTGTACACTACCACAGCTTCTTTTAATCTCTCTAAATCACTCGTCTTTATCGGCTGCCATCTCAATTCATTATATCCTTGGGAGTTATCTCTGGAATTTGCTGGATATCCTCAGGATATACTAAGGGCATTTTTCTGACCCTAGGCTGTGTTTCTTCCAGCTCAGGTGGTGCTGAGGGCTCACAATTAGATACCTTGTTTGGGGAGCGGTGCTGTATCTGCTCATTTTCCCTTACAGATGCCCCTGTTTTCTTAATAGGATCCTTATCCTGCACAGGGAGAGGCAACTTTTCTAAATCCCTCCATGTTTCTTTAATAACACCACCAATTCTTTCTTTTCTAACCCCCCTCCACCCTGTATTTCCTCTAATAGTACTATCAATTGCTTAACCTTCTATGAAGAGGAAGAAAAAATTGGGCTTTTTCATTATCCCTTTGCCTCTGTTTTCCCTCTCTCAGCAACCCCCCTCCCCCATTGTTCTCTTTTGCAACTCTTCTAGTTGCCTAGCCATTTCATTAATCTTCTTTGAGAAGAAATAGTCAAAAGAAAGAACAGAAAAAGATATCACTAGGAACAAATTAGGATTTATCCCAGCTTCTTGAACAAAGGTATCTGTGCCTTCATCTTCTGCCTTTTCCACCATGATATTTGAATTCAAATTTCCCAGTTTTTCTTTTCTATCTGCTTCTCCTGAGCCCCACATTGGGTGCCACTTGTAGCAGTAAGCTACACTCTTTTACCCTCAATTTAGGGAAAGAGAAAGGAAAGACAGAAAGAACACTGCTTTTGCAAGCAGCCTTGATATAGAATGAGAGAAAGGTAGACATCTTCACAGCCTCTTTTAGGCTGTCCTGAGCTTGAAGAGGACTAGCTAGCTGAAAGTGAGCCAGACTAGCATCTCAGCTCATAGTCTATAAACTCAACTCCACCAACCTTTGTTCTTTTAGGAATTATCACACCAAGGACAGCAACCCAACCAATGAACTACCTACCAACACGCACCTCGACTCTATGGGCTTCAGACCTTTTATGCCCTAAATCAAAAGTTCTCATAAACCCATGCAGCACACAATCCCAAAATCAAGCTACTAGATTGTGCTAGTACGATCAAGGTGCTAGAACGACCATATCTAACCAAATTATATCCACCTGCATCAAGCACTTCAAATCCAACTCATAAACAACTATACCACAGCTGGGGTGGGCACAGAAACCTAATCTAAATGTCATATTGAGTTTTTAATGAAACCAAAATAACAAAAGCTTCTCCCAAATGTTCATTTACAATACTTGCCATTTATATTTGTAGGAGGAGGCACTGGATACAGTGAAGAAATGTGGGGCCAGTGTAGGACTGAGTTTTGTGCCTTTTCCACACTCTTTGTCAACTCTGTGGTCAATTCTTACAGGAAGCTCTCTTGTGCTGCCTCAACACACTCCACAAACCACTCTTACAACCATTGATTGCCTTCTCATTTCCCTTAATTTGCTTTTGTAATCTTAGAGTTATATATTTAATGAGTTAAAGGCTTCTTCAGTTTTCATGCTGCAAGCTTCTCAGATGCAAAGATGTTGTCTTTTCTTCTTAAAAGGATGCCGCACTGTGTGTTGCTACAATTCCTTCCCAGGAGGAAACAAACATCCACCCATCCTCCTAAGGTCCCACTGAGAAACTGAGGCATCATTACTCCAAAGTTCACTCTGGGGTACCAGTGACTTTATTGAGTTTCCTTACAGAACATAGGTGAGCTTACTTACAAGAATGTACATGTTCCTCCCCACAACAGGCCATGCCTGGAAACCCAGCAGGAATGAGGGCTTCCCCAGAACCCCATAGATGGAGCCCTCTCTCCTAGACTTCTCCAGCCTACATACTCTACTCCCTTTCAAGGCCATGTACAATAAAGCAGAAGGGCAAGGAACAGGTGTAGAGAGTAGCTGGTACTCAGGTGGGGGTTTTATAACACCCCTTGTCCCCTAGCTGGGATAATCCTTTTACAACAGTGTGCAGCTGAACTCTCTAAGATGGTGGTTGCTTGGCTCTGAAGAAAACAAGGCTCTCATAACACTTGCTATACTCACTCCCTGGGGTTGCTCACTGGTTACTGATCTGTCATTCCTTGGTGTTTTTTGGGCACTAGCCCTGGGATACCCCAACCCCCAGGATACCAAAATCTGCACATATTCAAATCCCTTCTAAAAATGGAACAGAATTTGGTTGTGACCTGAAGACATTCTATTGTACACTTTAAAACATCTCTAGCTTACAACACCAAATACATGGAATGCTGCATATATCGAATACTGCATCTTTATGCAGCTGTCCTGGCTGGAGGAAGACATGCTAGAGAGATGGCTCTTGCCCTCCTTTGCTATCAGATCTCAATTAATTGTAGTTTTCTCAGAAATCTTGGGAAAGGCTGAACTCTGGGGCTGGCCTGAAGAAGAAGAGGTTTTACGTGGTGCTAACAACTTGTCAGACCACCTTGCAGGGCAGTCAGAGATCACACAACAATGGACCAATGATGAGCAGGATGCACCTCGTGTAGAACTGCTTAGTTAGGCCTCCCTAACCCTGACAGAGCCTGAGGAAGGACTTGGGAGTCACTAGACCTCAGTATTCTTCCCTTTTCTGATTTTCAGTATTTTTCATTACTTTAATTGGCCTATTGAAGACAGGTGGTTAAAACCCATCTTGCTTGGGCTTCCAGAGCACAGACTCTGACTCTAACATCTCCAGGAACATCTAGAGAATGAAACTTTTGCGTTTACCGCAGGTGCAACTTTCCCCCAGCACCTCTGATCCGTAACTCTTGGAATCTGAGGGAACGGTGTCCACTGCGTTTGATGACACAACTGATTTTTGGCCAGGCTAGTCCTGCTGTGTTAGCCACAAGCTCCAGGAACTCCTGAAAAGACAAGGCATATGCAGAAAAGCCAGATGGGGCTTTTTCAGCCACCTTAATTTAACTCTTATCATCTCTCTCAGCATTCCGCCTATGTCTAGATCCCTTTAAAATCACCCCACCTACAGGCTCACGTGCAGATCTTGTTACCCACTTTCATCACTCATCTATTGAATAATTTGAAACATCTGAATGTTAAAAAAAAAAAAAAAAATCAGTCCTAAGAACATTGTCTTACGCTGACACCTTCTGGGCAGGTAGAAAACAACAGATCCCTGTAACACGAGAGGCAGGGAAACATGCTTCTCCCATTGCGTTCATCATAGTTTGAGGCTTGCCTTTAGCTCTTTCTCCTATTAAACCTGGAGGTCTGAATTAGAGTGTGGGCTTCTGAGTGTCACAATCCGTAGTTCTTTAAAAATGCCACACAACGAATACTTAGTGCTGAGCTGCAATCATCACACATGGCTTTGGTTCTGCGTGCTGTGCCCTTCAGAACCACTGCCCAATCAAGCGTGCCTAGGGAAAGGGCTGGAGCCATTCCTCATATTGGATTAGTGTGCACTGTGAGGAGTTATTAGCTCGGACTGAGTATAGAGAAGCACCAGGGTTTGACTCTTTTCTGCAGGTTCTTCCAGGGAGCCACATGCCCACAGACTGCTTCAAGTGTTTCACCATCCAAATAAGACTTTTGTTACAAATCATCTGACTGCTTCAATTTAAACACACCAAGTTTTTATTTTCTCCCTAAAGTTAAAAAACTCAACTCAAAAAAAAGTGATGCGGTGTGCGTCAGTTGGCTATATTCTGGTGAACTTCATTTCATGGCACTTTTTGTTTGTTTAATAAGTTTAATCATGAAACATACTTTCTAGATGCTTCTGGGGAAAAGAAAGGTTGATTTGGAGAGGAAGACCATACCCAAGGTGTGAGTCTGTGGTGTAAAGCTGTTAATGCATACTTGGGAATGAATTGATCCTGTTGTTATCAGGGGCTTTGAGAAACAGGCTCAAACGGAAAACACAATGTGCAGTGTGCATGCTACAGGCTACTAGACAGGCCAGCCAGGGCGAGGAGGGGACACAGGGGTTGGATCCAATCAGACTCAGATGTGAAAGCTGCCTGCTTGCTCACTGTGGGTCTCTACAGTTATGTCTGTTTCTTCTCTTTCTTCACCTGGATGTGGATGAACAGTATCACCTGTACAGTGCTTTTGGTAATTTAGTGCCTCATGAATCAAGGACATAAAGTTGTTTCCATTCCTTGTTTCAAAACACAACTTTTGTGTCTGTGCCTAAATCCTCTCTCTGTCCTGTTTCTGAACAGCCCTGAAAGGCCCTCTCCTCCAGCTTCCTGCTCACTACAACTCCTTGCCACAAATAGTGCTTTGCTCTTGTCTTCCCAGATACCCCTTGATCCTTATAGGATCTGTTTTCACTTCAAAAACTGGTCCTGGGGATTTTTTGAATGAGCAAATATTTATTGAGCTTTTACATTGTACTAGCACCACAAATAGAGCAGCGAACACAACAGATCTAAATTCCTACATTTATAGACCAGGAGTACAGAAATATAGGGAAATAAAGTGTTTGGTTTATCAAATGATCATTAAGTATCAAGTTTTCATTTGTAAGTGAAAGGTAAGTAAGGTAGAAAGGGAGATGAGAGAGAGAGAGAGAGAGAGAGAGAGAGAGAGAGAGAATATGCATGTATGTGTGAGAGAGAATGGTGTATGTGTATGTGTGTGTTGTGCTCATAGAGAGCTTTAGGTTCACCTTGGAGTCTTGCATTTCTTGTGGTGACAAACAGGTTAAAAAGTCCATCTAGGTGCCAGGTGGTGGTGGCGCATGCCTTTAATCTCAGCACTCAGGAGGCCAGCCTGGTCTACAGAGTGTTATAATCAGAATTATAACAGAGAAACCTTGTCTTGAAAAACAAAAAGAAAAGAAAAAGAGAGAGAGAGAGAGAAGAAGAAGAAGAAAGTCCACCTAGTTTGGGAGGACAGTGGTATGGACAGCGAGGCTGAGGAACTAGTAGACTGCCCTCGCCAGGTGCACACACAGTTCCCTCTCTACTCCTGTTGAGGGCGACTGGAAGAGAGTGTGGGAAAGCAGTCTGCTCTCACAGGATCATAAAGAATCGCCAGCTTTCTGCTTCGTGGCCCCTTTATTTCTCTTGCTAGAACAGGGAGTGGAGACTGCAAAAAGATACAGGCTTGACGAGCATGAAGAGGACAAAGGAGAAATGGAAGCTGAGATGTAGTTGTTAGCTGCTGTGTGGGCTCAGCAATTAAGAGACGGAGGCATTTTCATAGGTGCAAGCCCTGCCAGACCTCAGCAGAGGGAACCACCGTCCTGGTCAGTGCCATACTCGATTGACAGTGGAACCCCCGAGCGTCTGCTCAGGTGTTTTATTGATTCAGAACTCCTGAGGTGCTCTATTGATACCATGTGTAGATCGTAAGCAATTAAACAACCCCCACAGAAGTCCAACACCTGCAAACAATACAGAATGCCAAGGCCTATGCATCCTTTTTCAAACTGTGCACAAAAACATTTTAAACATAACTAAAAATAAACTTCCCCGACACTGAGACGAGGAGGTAGAGGAGGAGGTGCAACCATTCTGAAAGACATTTTAAAAAGAGATTCTTGTGCTTGTGCTGTTCCCTTTGGCTACTACACTATTAAAACAATGAACTTCAGTTTCTCCAAGAATCTCCTGCTGGAGAAAGAGGAAGGTTAAAACCCCAGTGTCAGCCAGAGGAGGAGCCTGTCTCTAGGAAGACATTTCACACAGTTCTGGCAACTTGTCAGGCTACCTTGTAGGAGAGACCAGATCCTGGACAGTGGTAGGCCATTGATAGCTGAAACCACACCTTGATCAGGACTGCTTAATTATGCATAGCTCCTGCCCTCTATTTAATCCTAAATCCAAGTCAGTGCCCCAAAGGAGGATTGGGGATGGGATGTAGGCATACTGGACATCTTTATTTGTTCCTCCTACCGTATTCAATAAATCTTCTCTCTGCTTTTTACGACCACTGTCTCTTCAGTGGGTGAGTGTGTCTAGCCTGTTAGTGCTGCTAGGGCACAGGCTTGTAACCTAAAAGCTGTAGTAACAGAGGAGAAGGACTGAAGACCATCCTGTTTCTTTGGAGCACAAGAGTACCCAAGACACTGAGAGAGCCAAGTGGGTTATGGGCCTCCTCCCTTGAGCAATGAAGATGTGATATCAAGAAATTCTGTATGAAAAGAGTGAGAAGATGGCAGACCAGAAGCTGCTGAGGTAAGAAGAGCCCAGATAATAAGGAATAGACTGTATTCCAAATAGGGAAAGATAAGAGCATTGGAAAGCACTGCTTACCCATAGAGAGAGGAAAGGGTGACTCGCTGAGAAGATGCGAGCCATATTCAGCATCAGGTACATGTCTTCCAGGGTGAGAAAGGAAGAACTTCCATCCAACAGGCAAACTAGGAAGTAAAAAGAAATGGATATTCCCACTGACGGGACACGCTCAGAGTGATCACAGCCTTAAGTCCAATTGTGAGTTTCAATGAGACAGGTACTCCACCCCATGATGGGTCAACAATGAAGGTAAGTTTATTCTGTCACTATCCATGTCTTGGAGGGTTTGGCTAAGTACCCTCTTGAAAGGAAACCTTTTGATTAAAACTGAGATACCCTGGGTGTCTGGGTTTGCGGAACAATTACAAGTCAGAGAACTCAAGTCAACTGGCCAGCACCAGAGCCTGGGTGAGAAACAGCTGCTAGAGCCACTGTGAACAGTTGGCTGCTGACAAGCCAAAGGATGCCGGAGGCAAGGCTGGGCTCAGGCAGTGAAGTGTACGGCAGAGGTAGCCCCACCATCAGTTGAAGTCTGATAGCTTGTAGTCCTAGGTCAGCGTATTAATCACCCTCTGGAGCCACCTACTTGCCGTGAGTTTTATTGCCATAGAGGGTAAGAACCAACTCTAATGGTGTATCTGCTACCCGCAGCTGCAGGCAACCCCCAGCAGTGGATGCTCAATGTTTAGCAGGCTAATAGTAGAGTCAGGTCTGCCCACACAGATATCAGTGCTTGACTTTGCTCCTCTGCCCCAAGGGTATGAGGAGCTGATATAAAAAAATAAAGCCATAAAATATATTCAATAAAATTATAACAAAAGTTCCTAAGTCTAGGGTAATAACCAGGCATCTGAGCACAAATAGCATTCACAATGCCACATAGATGTGGCACATTGTACTATTGGAATATTGGAAGCCATAGAAAAAAATAAGCAATTCATTACACAGCCAGATATACAGAATAACCCCGTATCTCTCGAAAGATAACTCAAAACTCATAAAAACATATAAAGTTATATTTCAAGCCTTGAAAGCATAATCAACATTATATTAAATTGTTAAAAACTAAGGGCATTGTCAGTAAAACCAGGAATAAGACCGGATGTCTACTCCTGACTCTTAGTCAGCATAGTGTATGAAGTCTTAGCTCAAGCAATAAGGCAATAGAAAGAAGTAAAGATCATACATACAGGAAAAGAAAAAAATGGAATTATCTTATTTCCAGGCTATATGATTCTATATCTAAAATATTTATATATAAATATCTATATAAATATTAGATATTCTATATCTAAATATCCTATAGTCTAAGGATTCTATTAGAAACCTTAGTTCTGGTTAAAAACAAGCAAAATGCAAAGCAAAACTTTCGGCGAAGTTCCAAAATACAATGAGCATACAGATACCAGTAGCCTTCCTATACACCAGTAATTAACTTGCCAAGAAAGAAACCGGGGAGGAAAATCCGATCACAACAGCTTCAAAACAAAAAGCCAAGCAAACAAACAAAAACTCTGGGAGCAAACCTAGCCAAGGAGGTGAATGGCTATGCAATGGAAGCTTAAGACACTGAGGAAGAAAACTAGACGCTAGATGAAGAAACGATACCTGGGCTTATGGACTGGAAGAAGTAATGCCGTGAAAATGGTTAAGAACCTAATACCAAAACTGAGCAAAGTCCTAGCACTTCACAGTGGTAATTATTAGGAGACACTAGAGATAGTTTATTCAAGTTGGGGGTAGATGAAGACATTCAAAGACTTGGAATCAAACTTCATGTTCATTCTTCTCATTCTTCCCCCTCCTTCTCTACGTTTATCTGACAATTAACCTGTGTTATGCCCGGTTCTCGAAATTCCCTTTCCCCCCAAGTACCACCAGGAAACCACCAGTTCTGATGCAAAAGCAAGGAGCTTTTATTCGAGTCTAGATTCGGGCCCACGTGCTGTCTCCACGCAGTGAGAACCAGAATGTGAGCCTCGGATGTCCTTGGAAGCAAGCTTTTTATAGTGATCACAACTGGGTTCACAAGTTTCCAACCAGGCTGCTACAGGATTGGTTGATAATTAGCTAATGCAGGGTTGGCGCAAGGGGACTGGATGACCAGAGGTTGGGTCCTTTGTGGGCCCTTTCTTTAACTAGGTGGGACCTTGTCTAACGGATACAGGATACATGATTCACCTCCGGTGGAGGCAGGATGTGTGATTCACCTCTGGCGGATGCAGGATACACGATTTACCTCCGGCAGAGGCAGGGTGGGTGATTCACATTCCCCTCTGGTGGATGCAGGATACGTGATTCACCTCCGGCGGATGCAGGATTTATGACCCTGGTCCTTAATTGTCTGGTGCCTGGTTAGAGACCTTCCAAGGACTAGGATAGGTGAGATCTTATCTTGAATTCCTCATGGCCCTTCTAAGGTGAGCCTCTTTTCGAGATGAAGTTTGTTCAGGCCTAACGCCTGAATTGGGCACTTCTCTTTTCACCGCTCCTTTACTACCGCTCTTCTGCCTTACAACAGAATATGTGTTCTATCAGACCCATGTCGTACTGATGTATGACGTATGATGTGTTTGTTGCCCTTGATCTAGAAACCTCTGGTATGCCAGCAGAAACTCAAATTATGGTGGGATGTGGGGAAGGCAAGGTGCCTTCGTTAATCAAGACGGCATCAGAAGCAAAGTTATAGGAGAGGGTGTCTCCCCTCAGCTTATGCTCATTAGTGTTGGGAAAGCATACTTTCAGCAGATATGCGGATCCACAATGGCATTTTGTACTTTAGATGGGTGGAAGGAACGGACAGTGATCACATTTCTAGTCCCCTGTTCTTGCCACTGGCAAAGAAAGCTATTTTATTTTATTTTACTTTATTATTTTATTTTTAAATATAGAAGAGAACACCTCTTAGAAATGCTACGGATGGCAGCTGTCAAGTGTGTGTCCAAGTGACACATTTGTGGGCAGGCTGTGCTTCAGCTGTGAATTTGAGCCATTCAAGATTAGTAAGACGCACACTGGGAAGTGCCAGTAAATGCGAATCGCATTTCTCCCACAATGTCACCACCTCTGAAGTGAGAACAAGGTTACAGGATTCTCCATGTGTCGTGCTTTAGTCTTTGTAGTATAATTTACATGGGAAATAATTTTGAAGGGGAAAAGTCTTGCAATTTCTCCCAATATATCAATGTTCCAGTTTCTAATAAAAGAGACGTGTATTAAAGTAAATTAATATTTTATGTTTTCTTAAATATGCTTTCATATTCACGGAAGGAAGATTTATATTCATTTTAGTTAAGATTGACCCCAAATACAAAATTCATATTTACCTTTGACGAGGATATAAATCTGTGTTGTCACTTATCCATCACTTTGCAGTTCACTACTAGGTGCTTATTAGGTATACAGTACTGGGTGCCACCAGCCATGGCTATACCTGTCAAGGCTGAGGCCCGCCATGACAGGCAGAAAGGCTGCCCCGGGGTACGAGTCTCTGGGAGGATCCAGTAGAACTCAGTCAGTCCATATAGGGTTAGTTGAGGAATGACCGCCACCAGAAAGCTGGGTCTAGTCATGTTAGGAGTGATGCAGTTAGGGAGACTCCTATTACCCCAGAACAGCCTCTCTTGGGGAGCCTAGGGGAGAGGTGGGATCAAGACCTTTTCAGAGCAGGGGTGATGATGTATGGTAGGAGAAAGAGGAGAAGTGCCTCTCTCTTACAGACAGCTCGATCATTCATCTGGGGTCTCCCCTTCCCTGGGGTTTGTTGGCCACCGACCAACTCGGGTGAAGGAAGCAGGAGCGGCAAGAAGAGTTCAGACAGCCATGAGGATGACGGAAAGAACACCCAGGAATCGGTTCAGAAAGTAAGTTCACTTTACTGTGCCAGAGGCAAGATAGTTCAACGAGTCAACTCCTGATTGGTCAAGGTATAGCAGCACCTACGGGGATCCTAATTATCTTATGGGGCAAAGCAGGAAAAGCTGGACTTGAGCAGAGTTATTCTGAGTTTCCAGGAGGCTCCATGTTGAGTCCTTTTCCAAATAAGACTCAGCTCTGTGCTGAGCCAAGATGAGAAACATTCTCCAAAGAAGGTCAGGTGGGAGAGAGGAAGCCCTGCTGGAGAAGGGAGTCCTCCATCTTACACCAAGCTCAGAGGGCTATCCTGACATGGTGGACCGCCACCTTAGTGGCAGAACTATTTAACACCTCCTGAGGCCACTCACTGACAACTTGCCCTCTACAACTGGGAGATAAGATTATTGGGAGATAAGTGGTTAGATCCTGCCCTATAGAAAAAAGCCAGAATCACATCAATCCTAGGCTGTTCTGTGAAGACACCCCACCCAAGAAATGCTGTATAAAGCCTGTCCCATGCTCAGTTATTTGCTGCTTTTCTCCCAAGCAGAAGCAGCCACCACCTCCTACCTTGGGTTTTTCCTAATAAATCTCTTGTGTGAGATTTGTTGCAAGGTGTGACTTTGTGGTTCCTTGGCTTCTGGCTGCTAGGATACCTTTCCATCTGAGCAGGTACACTTACATTTGGTGCCGTGACTTTCCTAGTACCTGCAGCTCCCTTCAGGGTCTGAAGTGGACTGGAACTCAGTCCACCTGCAACAGACTCACCTTCTGGCTCACGGATGGCTATGCATCCACATCCATGAGTGTCAATTGGGTAAGTTTCCCCTTTGGTGGGTGTAAATACTTCCCTGATTCTGAGGAACTGACTGCTGGGCATCCAGCACCATTCTGGTATTCTTGGAGTTACAGTTTTAGGACTAAGGCTTGCCTTTTTCATGTCACCCCATTCTCCCATCCTTGAGGCTGCAATACTACAGTCTCCTTAGGCCCAACAGGGCTACTGTGGCCCTTCCTACCCCTTTCCTGCCTTCATCTCAGAGCTGTATAGTGGAAAGCAGACCAGCCCATAAGCTCCCAGCTCCTCTAGGCCCTTGTGGCTTTTTTGACCCTGTTTCCTGACCCTTTCTTGCAGATGAGACCCTGTTCTTAGAGCTCGTTTTTTTCCCTCACCTTCTGGCCTTTCTGAAAGCCCTAGTACCAGACAATGAGTCTCTCTAGGCTTAGCTAGGCTAAACTCTGACCCCGTTGAGTTGGTGACGATCCACTGAAGGGTTGGTGTCATTCCTCCACTCCTCCCTGAGTCCAGGGGACACTCTCAGCTACAGGTTGCAGTGACGTTTTTCCTTTTTCCTACTTCTTATCCATGGGAATTGTATCATCATACCCTCTCATTCCCCTTGGGATGCCTTTAGAAAACTTTCAGCCTCTCTACCTGGCACCTGAAGGGCCCTAAAGTTATTTGCCTTTGCAACCAAATTTGGTCTGAATATCCCTTAGATAACCAATCCAAATGGGATCTAGTGCTCTAGATCCCAATATTATTTGGGACTTTTACAAATAGTGAGAGTGACCTGGGAAATGGAAAGAGATTCCCCACTCTTTATATTCAAACTCTCCTTTCTCTGTTTTTAGCCCTGTTTGTTTTTGTCTTGTCCCCCACCCCCACCCCAACACACTGTATAAATGTCATATCCTTTTAAGTTACTGTTGATGAGTCTGTAAGTTTCTGGGAGCCTGGAGGAGCAGGTTGGGGAGAAAGTGAAGAAGTGGATTGGCTGTAGTCTGCACACTCTGCACACACTCTTCAGCGTGTGCAGCGGCCTTTCTCCAGAGCCAAGACTCACGGATTTCCTATCCCTCTGCCTTTGTTTTTGGATTACTGGATTCAGATTTGCAAGAATTTAGGGTCTTTCAGATGTCTTTTAGGTATTGTTTTATGCTGTCCCACTTGGATGAAAAGCTGGTTCTGGAGTTGAGGTATGGCTCCCTCCTCTAGACCCAAGCGTGCTTGTTTAAAGGTTTCCTCCAAAAATCTCTGTCCTATACCAGGAGAGCCACCTGACTATGTTACAAAGACAGGAGAGCAAACCAGAATAAAGGGACAGACTTCCCAATGAGGACTATTGCTGGACATCTTATACCCTTTTGGCTTTGGTTTAACTCATTACAACTTTTGCTGAGGTGTACCTCTTATCTCAAGAGATGTAAGACTGTTACATAAGCTTTCTGTACATCAAGATTTCTAAGCATATTACATACAGTTAAATTTGTAAAATCTGTAAGACAAGGGTTAACTTAAAACTCACGACACCAGGATTGACAGTTAAAAATCTATACGTGGGTTATCTTAAAGGAACTATGTGGCATGATGTCATTTGAAATATAAGCAACATGTGGCTTGCTGCCATCTCAATTGTTGTCCCTTATGTGAATGGAGGCAGCCACATGGCTGAAAGCTCTCTTTGCTGGGGTTGGAAAGGATGGATTTTGCCATGTGACTTCGTTTACCACCATCATGATTAAAAGTGGGCACATGGTATAAGTCAACCAAAGAGAAAACAGCTCTTTTGTCCCTGCTATGAAGACCAAACTAGATGACTCCTCCATATTTTCATCACAAGCCTCTCCCTTGTTGGCCTCAACACACAATCTCTTCTGTCTCCCTTTCTCTTTCCTCAGTGACAGGCTGCCCATCAGTTTATAAGTTGCCTCCTGGCTGATCTCTATAAGGCTGCCCTTAAGTGCTACTTCTTTTCCTAGAGTTTCCCTGACATCAGACCAAACCTACATGCTGAGAGAGGGGATGCCTGACTCCACAGGCAGAAGACTTAGGACTGGCTTTCAGGGTGTACCATGAGAGAGAAAAAGAGTCCCGGAAGCAGAAATGCCTGATGCTGGCTTAGGCCTTTTGGCTAGCGATAGCAACTGCCTAAACTCCCTGACCTCAGAAAACCCGAGAATCTCCAGGTTCCCGTTTTAAATGTGGTCAGGAGGGTCACTGGGCCCGGATCTGTCTGAATCCTCATAAACCATGCCAACCATGTGTAAGGTCCCATAACGAGGGACATTGAGATGCTGGCTGTCCTCATGTACCTTGCAACATGAGGATATCAGGCCCAGATCACCATACACCTGACTGTTTAGGTCTGGCCATGGATAACAGAGGGGGCCTGGGATCCCCTGGCCTGATCACTGTCAACTCTGACAGGGCGCCTCGAGTAGTTATCCATCTCCTTCCTTCTGGACATCAGGGACTCTTAGTCCTGATGGAGTTCTACGAACTCTCATTCTCGTTTCTCTATTGTTGGAGTAGGACATCAGCCTTACTAGCCTCGCCGAACACCACCACTTAGCTGTACCTTTAGGACTATTCCCCTTACTCACTCCATCCTGGTGGTACCAACCCGTCCCATCCCCTTGTTGGGAAGGGACCTCCTAGACAAAGAAGGCATTTTTATTTCCTTTGCTCCCTCAATCTTTTGACTCCAGGCTCACTACCCATTCCTTTTCTCCTTCTCCACCAAATCACACAACCTGGCACACCTTTTCCCTTGTCAGCCTCCCAGGGCTTCCACAGGTATGGAACCAAAAACCCCTCTATAGCCAAACATCATCTCTCTCTCATAATTCAATTACAAAATGCTACCAATTACATCACCCAGGCTCAATATCCACTCTCTCTCTCTAAAGCCTTAGGGGACTTAAGCCCCTTATCTCTGACCTCTTAAATAATTTCTGTGCCCCATGTTTTCTCCCTTTAACACCCCCACACTCTCTGCTCTACCTTCCCCTAAGTGACCTCTTCCCTAGACCCCAAGGGTGCTTTCTTTTCTATTCCTCTCAACCTCCAGTCTTTACTTGGACTGACCCAGACCCTCACCTTTCTACTCTAACTAACTTGGACCATCCTACCCCAGGGGTTCCAGGACAGACAACATTTATTTAGTCAGGCTTTCAGCTTCTGATTTATTCTCTTTTTCTCTTCCTAAATCCAAGCTTATACAATACAATGATGATCTTCTCCTTTTTAGTCCATCCCTGGAAATCAGCCAGGCTGACACTCCACCGTATAAGAATTAGACCATGCTAACCAAGGATAGGTACCTTATCTGTTTGGTCTGATCACAGACAGACTTCTTATACAGGAATCAACTTCTCACCACCTCTCCCACCTTCTAACATATAAAGGTCTCCATCCCTGAGTTCTCTCTTCAGGTAGCATTGGTAGAGGATACCACATTTAATCTTTCAGCCACGCCCACACCTCAACATTTCAAACTGGCTCAAGTTGCTGATGTGACACTTTAAAGGTGCATACAGATCATTTTGTTTCTGCTGGCTTTTGACACACACTATATTTGTTTTCAAATTTTAGAGCCTGATTTTTCAGCCATTTCTTCCCTCCACATGTTCTAACCATCTGTCTCTCCTTACCAACTCAGTATGTCCTCTCTCTGGCTCTGAGAGCCTGCTATGCCTTCTGGGGAACCCACTATGTGGACAACTCTCTAGTTCCCAAGACTTCTTCTCCATCTGTCAGGAGTCTCACACCTTCTCTATGCCCTCCTGGCTTCACTCTTGCCTCTAAGATCCCACTTGGGCCTTATAGAAACTCCCTCTAGCAGAGTTCATTTTGTGACTCTTCCTCTCTTCCTCCCCAGACTCAGATTTTATGAGAGCCTTGTTCTATTACTACAAACAGCTTGGCCTCAGTACATCTCAATGGCCAAAAATTGGCATGCTCAATTTTCCATGGTGGCAACTTCTGCCACTGCACAAAGAATTTATCTGAAAATCTCTTATATCTAAATTTGCTCCCTCCTCTGTTTCTTCCTATCTACACCTGTCTGGGGTTAGCTTTTACATATGGTTGTTTAATGTCCAAGAGACCCTCCCCTCTAATGAACAGCCTGTCTAAATAGTGTCAGAAATTGTTCTATAGCAGACTGTCAAAAACAAATCTAGTTCCCTATAATTTCCTTATCCATCTCTTCTTCACCTGGGCTTAACCACTATTCCTGTTTTCTCTGTTTTTGTATAAGTTCTAACTTGAAAACAAAGTCATAAAAACTGGGTTTATGAATATGGGATTAAAAACAGTGCTTGTTTAATAAGATATTAAAGCTGCCCCTCCATGCACTCATATACAAGAATGTACTTTGTACCAATAGCCAAACTTTCTAAGAGTCATCCAGGTGACTCTTATATTAGTTTTAGAAAGACATGAAGAGGTCATGGAGAGCAACTTAGGCTTGGAAATGTATAGCAGGGCTGAAGTTCCTAAAGAGAGCTTAGCAGAGGCTATTGGTGAAAATGCAGCCCAGTTGCCATGAGGAGCTAAGAAAGAGTTCTAAGGTGTATGGAGGGCTAAGGATGTGAAACTTAAGGTATGAGAGTCTAAGAAAGTGTTCTATGGTGTATGAAGGTCTGAGGATGTAATTTCAGGTTATGAAAGTATAAAAAAGTTATTTAAGGTAATGAAAAAATGTTTCAGACTCCCTTCTCCCTCTATGTTATTGTTACACTATGATTTCAAAGGTTCAAAGTTTTAACATTGGTCAATGGAATTCTGATAAGCTGATAAAACACTGACTACTATTATCAGTCACAAGCTCAAGATTTAAAATCTTCTTTGATTGTCTTCTGAACATAGACTTAAAGGTACTTTTCATCATGCTAAAAACATATCTATTAAACCTATGTATACAGCTCTCTGGACAGAGTAAAAATGCTCATGCTTTTTAACCCAAAGCCATAGCTTTTGCTATGGCTCAAAGGCATAAGTCTACCCCAGCTGTTTTGCAGACACCTGTTAGCTGCTTTTTCTACTATGTGGATTTCAATACAGATTACACACAATGGCAATAGTAATATACATAAAACTTTTATTTCTTCTTGTAAACAAAAATTCATCTAAGTTTCAGGGAGTTGAGGGAGTCCTAAGACTTGGCTTCACCTCTCACAGGTCAAATAGTCTCTCAATAAGCATAGCCCAAGTTTCCCTACCTGCCTATTCCTGTGGGTGTGATCTATCTCTCTCCCTTAGTCTTAGGACTCTTCCCTTCCCCCAACTATCAGGACTATAGGTCTGAAAGTTTCAAATGTATGGTTTTCCTTTAAGCTCCCAAACTTTAGCCTCTGTCCCTAGTCTATATTAGTTTCACAGATTTCTACTTGGCTAGCAGATGCCACCTAGGAATCACTGCAGACTACAAACCACTTCAAATGGCCGCAAGCCCTGGATTGGCTGAAAGCTGATGTGAACCAGTCCAGGCAATGTCATTGCTTCCTGCCTCTTTGGCTGGGTCAGTTGATGTGAAGATCAAACTTGCACCAAAGGCTTTAATGCCCCCGTTCAGAAGGAAGCAGTTTAATGATAACATCACCCTTTCCCCCACACTCTGACTGTTTATCAATAGTAAACAAACAAGTGGGGGAAGTGAGCCTCTGAGGTACAACAGCTATCCCCCTCCCTCCAGACTAATATTAACTGTCATAAAAGCTGTTCCAGCCCCTTGAGGAGGCAGGAAAGTGGCCAGACCCTGCCCCACAGAAAAAAACCAGTATCAGGTCACAGAATCCCACCAATTCCAGGCCACCCTGAGAAGCAACCCCCACCCGGGAAATGCTATATAAGACTGTCCCATGCTCAGTTATTTGCTGCTTTTCTCCCAAGAAGAGGCAGCTATCTTTGGCTAGTGTTTTTCCCAATAAATCTCTTGTGTGGGATTTGACACATGGTGTGATTTTGTGGTTCCTTGGCTTCTGACTGCCAGTTTACATTTCCATCTGAGAAACACTAATATGCTGGACTTTGGAAAGTCCTGGAAATAGGTATCATCTTCACAACTCTTTTCAGGAGGAGGAGGGAAAAATCCAATGCCTGTCCACAGGGCTTTGAGGAGGCAAAATGTGGTGTAACTGGGTTTTGGGAAACTTGCCATTATAGAGAGAGAACTGTCTATCTCACAGCCCAAAAGGAATGTGCCTAAAAGGCTTTTCAGAGGAGTCTGCCATAGCCACAGAAGGCCATGGTGGGGTGCATTCTTCCCACACCACAAGACAGAGCAGGAATGCTGGATGGATGGTCACTCGGTGTCCTGAGGAGTGCTTAAGATGGCTAGTAAGCTGAAACTCACCAAATAGTTGATGGTGGATGAAAAGGACAAGTCCAGAAAGTGCAAGAACTGAGTTGGGTCCTGGAGATTGATCCGAGTCAGGGCATCAATAAAAGCCCTGGAGTCAGCACAGTACACTCAAACACCAAACAGCACAGTACACCCAGACAGTCAGACAGTACACCTGGTTATTCAGCACAGTATACCCAGTCCCTCAGCACAGAACACCCAGACACTCAGCACAATACACCCTGTCCCTCAGCACAGAACACCCAGTCAGCACAGTACACCCAGACACCAGACAGTCAGCAGAGTGCACCCAGACGCTAGACACTTAGCCCAAAGGAGATTTATTTACCCAGACGGACCTTGGATTGAGTAGAGACAGGTGGTTTGATGACAGATGGATGTTTTTTAAGGGCTCTGGCACAGGAAAAAGAAGAAGGTGAGGCTCATTTAAAGAAGGGTTGGGGTGGCTATCTCTGATTAGCTTGGAAGAGGAAAACAAAGGAAAGGAGATGGTGGGCTTTTTGTCATGTAGCCCTGTGCTGTTTGGTGGGTTCAAGACCAACATTTAGAGCCTTGATTGCCCTGCCCTATGGATCTTAGTAATTCTTAACAGGAAAGATAACTGACTTCTCACCACTAACCCTAGTAATGGCTAATATCCATCCAGAAAAGGAAACTTTTAACCTCTTTCCCCAACCTCTCTGCCCTATGGCTACCAGAGTTTTTAAAGTACTGATTCTTATAGACCTCTCTCCCAAGGCTCCCTCTCACCCAATAAAGTCCTGCACTGTCTCAAGTCTTTGGTTTCTCTGTCTATTTTCCTTCTGCTGACCTTTCAGTTTTAGACAAAGTCCAGGGTTTAGGAAAGAGAAAACACAGGCTAAAGAAGGGGATGTCAGAGGACCCAGGAACTTGATCATGTGGGTACTTCTCTCCCTGTGGGAATTGGCTTCCAAAGAACTTTTCCCAAAACAGCTTTAATGTTTTGCTTTTTGAATTTTAGGCACTGGATTTGCTCTTGGGGATATGAAATCATGGGAAGTGAGGCCATAATAAACACACCCTGTCTCTTGTTCTGTCGTGTACTCTTCCATGCTTTGTTTGTGGCCACTTCACTGCATAGTCCCCTTTTGGCAAGCTCCTCTTCAACTTAAAAGAGAAAGAAAAAGGGAAAGGAAAAGGAAAAAGAAAAGGAAAAGAAAAAGGGAGCAAACAAATACAAAAACCTAAGCCATGCAGCAGGCAATTTGTGTTCTGGCAAGGGATGGAGGGTCCACTGCTTCTCACATGCAAGCAGACACTGCTTTCCTATGCTTTTTCACTATACTTAACTGGGGGTTAAGTATACTGACATTTTGACTCTCTTGTTTTAATTTTTAAAGGGCATCGCCCTGTTAGATTAATGCCCTACTATTATGACCCATTTAATCTTTATAAACCATATGCCCTATTTCCAAATATAGCAACACCAAGGATGAGGCGTGCAACATGAGTTAGGGGACACAGTCCAATATATAGCATTAGGTTTTAGTAACTTAACTGGGGTACATTGCAGTTTGTATTCCAAATGACATGTTTAACAAACCTGACTGCAATCTTCTCTTTTGATTAATGTATATTCATTTTACAAAATAATGGGTTCCATTATGATATCCTCCTAAATGTGTATTGCATATTTTTATTTTATTCATTTCTCTACATTACCCCTTCCTGTCCAACCTGCTCTTCCCACCGGTCCCTTTACTCTTCCCAAATACTCTCTATTTTCAATTCTTATCATTTTAAAGTCTAGATTCTGCATGATAAAAAATACATGCAGCATTTGTCTTTCTGAGTTTGACTCATTTTCCTTAATACAGTGGTCTCCAGTTTCATCCATTTCCCTGAAAATGACACATTTGTTTCTTATCTATGGATGAATAATATCCTGACTCGATAACTTGGTTAAACAGTGACACACACACACACACACGGATGTGTGGCTATTTCTATTGTATGCTAGGTTAGATTCTTTTGGGTACATACTGAAGAGAGGCATAGCTGGGTCATGGCATAGTTCTGTTTTTAGTTTTTGGAGAACCTCTGCACTGATTTCCTTAGTGATTGCACTCATTTATATCCCCATCCAATAGTGTAGAAGTGTTCTACATCCTCAACAGCCTCTACTGTTGTTTGATTTCCTGGTGATATCCATCCTAACTGGATATGAAAAATCTAGATGAAATCCCAATTTAGTTTTAATTTACATTTCCCAGATGGCTAAGGATGTTAAACACCTTTTCAAATACTTATTGCCCATTTGTTTGCTACTTTTTTAAAGGATTGTCTAGTGATTACCTTGTTAATTTATTAATTAGATTTTGTGTTTGTTATAAAATCTGGGTGTTAATCCTCTGTCAGATGAAAGAAATATTTTCTTCTATTTGGTGATGTGTCTCTTCACCTCATTGTTCCCTTTGTTGTGTAGAGCTTTTCAACCTTACCTTTCTTGTTCTTTCTTCCTAGGCCACTGGGGTCTTATTTAGATAGTCCCTGGCTAGGCTAGTGTACTTGCATCTTGATGAATTTTCCTTAGGCTTTCCTCTAGCAGTGTCAAAGTTTCACATTTTCTGTCATCTTTGGTCTATTTTGAATTAACTTTTGTGCAGAGTGAGAGGTATTTTTCCAGGTAGATATTGTGTTTTTTTTTTAAAGCACCATTTGTTAAAGTTTTTGTTTTACCTTTAAGAAAAATCAGATAGCTTCAGCAAATGAGCTTATTTCTGACCCTTCCATGCTCTCGTCTATGTTTCTGTTTGTGTGCTGGTACCACACTGGTTTTATTACTATGGCTCCATGTCATATTTTTTATACCTTCAGCATTGTTCTTTCCACTCAGGATTTCTTTAGCTAAGCAGGATGCTTCATAATTCTTCATGAATTTTATGTTTTTTAAAAATATTTCTATAAAGAATTTCATTGAATTTCTAGAGGAGATTACACTAAAACCGTAGGCTGCTTTCAGTGGCATGGCTACTTCACACTATTAAATGATGACACATAAATGAGTACCATCTTCTGGTGTCTTTTTCAATTTCTTCATTATAGAGGCTTTCTCCTTGTTGGTTAGGTTTACTTCTGGATTTTTAGGGTATCATGAATGGGAATGTTTCCCCGATTTTGCTCTTAGCATGCTAATTATTGGCGTATAAAGAAGCCACTGATTTTTGCATGCTGATTTTCGATCTTGTTAAGTTGCTGAAAGTGTTTATCAGATATCAGGGTTTTCTCATGGAGTTACTAGGATTTTTTAAGTGTAGGATCACAGTGTTTGTAAATAGAGATGATTTAACTTCCCTTTCCTATTTATATTCATTATATTTCTTTCTCTTTCGTTATTGGTTGGCTATTAGTTCAAGAAGTATGTTTAAGGAGTTATGAGATGGGGCCTGTGAGATGGCTCATTGAATAAAGTATAGGCCTTACTGCCAAGCTCAATATCCTGAGTTTGATCATGTGTGTGTGTGTGTGTGTGTGTGTGTGTGTGCACGCACACATGTGCACACACATGCACAGTAAGTAAATGAGAAAGGAAAAAAATGTTTTAAAAAAGAAGTGTAGAGAGTGGGCATGTGTCCTAGGCAATGTTCTGTTTCTGTGAAGAGACACCATGACCACAGCAACTCTTATAAAGGAAAGCATTCGGTTGAGGCTTGCTTGCAGTTTCATTATTAGTATGGAGGTGTGCAAGCAGACGTGATGCTGGAGAAGGAGCTGAGAGTTCTATATCTGGATCCACAGGCAGCAGGAAAAGAGAATCTGGGCATGGTTTGAGCTTCTGAACCTCAAGGCCCTCCCCCAATGACATGGTTCCTCCAATGTTGGTTTCTCCCCAGGGTCCCGACCCGGTCTGCCGCGGTTGGTTGTTTTCTCACAAGGGCTGTCCACTTGTGGCCCTGAGAATAGCGAGACGCAAAGAAAGTCTAGGAAGCTGAATCTGGTGGATCACAAAACTCAGTTTATTGTTTGCAACCCTTCCCCTTTTGTCCCCTCCATGGGGGGGATGGGTCCTGGTACCCTGGATGGGGAAGTCCAATTAGCGTTGAGGGCAGGGCAGGCACCAGAGGCGGGAGAGAAAGGCATCTACTCAATGAATGGATTTAGCTGCAATACAGACAAACATATCTCTTTAGCTTCCATGAAGCAAGCAAGCTATAATATTTTGGCTAGGAACCTTCCAGGACTAGAGGAGGAGCTCACCAAGTGTCTCATCCCGCTTCACCTTTCCAGGGAGCGAGGGCACTTTCCAGCTACTGCTTCTACTGTTCTCCAGTTCCAGGGGTCCCTTACTCCAACAAGGCCACACCTATTAATTCTTTCAAATGGTAGCACTCCCTAAGCATTCAAATATATGAGCCTATGCCATTCTAATTCAAACCAACATATCCCACCCCTGACCCCCACAGGCTTTTAGTCATTATCTTAATGAAAGTACATTGAGTCCAACTTCAAAAGTCCTCATTGCCTACCACAGTCTCAACACCGTTTGAAAGTTCGAAGTTCAAAGTCTCTTCTGAGACTCAAGGCAATCTCTTGACTGTATCCCCTGTAAATCCAAAATTGCAAAGCCAGATCACATACTTCCAAAACACAAGGCACAGAATGTACATTACCATTCTAAAACAGAGGAAAGAGGGCATAGTGAGGAAATACCGGACCAAAGCAGGTCTAGTAACCTAATGATTCTCCATGAGAATTTGCCCAAAACCATCTGGGCAGACTCTACATTTTATATCTCTATGTCTGATATCAAAGCTGATGTCTTCAGTTCGCCAACTCCTTTAAGTTTTGTTGACTACAACACACTTTCTCTCTTGGGCTGGTTTCACAGCTGGTCTTCAGCTCTCCTTGGCAGGTATCCCAGGACTCTGGCATCTCTAACATCTTGGTGTCTCCAATGAAATCCAGGCTTCACCTTCACAGCTTCATGCAGTGGCCTCTCTGGGCCTCCCTACAGGGACACCCCTGATTACACACGTGGCCTCAGCGGTTTCTCTTAGCCATGGAGGGAGATTCCACAATCCCTTTCTGTATCCTTAACTCTAAAGTCAGAACCGCGTGGCTGAAGCCGCCAAGTGCTGGGGTTTACTGCAGCTGGAACATGGTCTCTTTATTCAAATACATTTTCATCAGCTTTCTGTTTTCAATGGCTTCCTTCACTACGTAAGCTTTTCTTTAATTCCTTTCCACAAGTTGGAAGCTTAGCTGGGTGGGGTCTTGCCCTGAGGTCACCACTCCCTTTATTCTATTTAGCATCAGGCATTTCTTTAATCTTTTTATCTCCTTGAGTATTGAATGTAGCTCCATTACACTTACTGCTGTTCCCTTTCTCCTCAAACTGTACATTTTATATTATTTTCTTGCTCAACTTGTTCCTTTTCATTACAGATCTGCATAAGTGTGGCCACAATAACTATTTGACGAGGTCAATACTAGGCTGACTTTGAAATCTCTGTCAATGTCATTAATACAAACTCTTTAATTTAGCTTCAAGCAGATTTTTTTTGGACAAGGGCAGAAATTAGCCACTTTCTCCACAAAAATATTACAAGGATGGTGTCTAGGCAACTTACTAATGTTCTTCTTCTTTGAAACCTCTTGAGCTGGGCCATCATAATCTACATTGTTCTCAGCACCACTGTCTTCCCTGCTCCTACTAGTATGGAGGCTTAATGAGGACTTACCTATTAATCCCCACTTAAAGCATTCTACTGCTTTATGCCATCAAGCAGCATGGTCAGAACTGTCACATAAATATCCCATTCCTGGTACCAACTTCTGTCTAGGTCAATGTTTTTTTGCTGTGAAGATACACAATGACCATGGCAACTTTTATAAAGGAAAGCATTCAATTGGGGCTTGCTTACAGTTTCAGAGATTTAGTTCATTATCAGCAGAGTGGGGAACATGGTGGTGTTCAGACACACATGGTGCTGGAGAAAGAGCTGAGAGTTCTACATCTGGATCTACAGGCAGCAGGAAGAGGGAGCGTGGGACTACCATGGAGCTGAGAGTAGGTCGAAGCTTTCTTGGAACCCTGTGTCACCCCAAGAGGGGAGAACGGCAGGAGTTCAGCCGCTCTTTACTCTAGCCCTGGCCAAAACCTAGCTAAATATTAATTATTATTGCTTGCTTCACAGAAGCGAAAGGAATATGGCTTGGTTGGTGCTTATCTGCACTGTAGCTGGGTCCATTCACACTGATAAGGTGCCTTTCTCTGCCTCTGTGAAGACCAAGAGGCCAGGTACCTGCTCCTATGCAAATAATACTCCTCCACCAGGAGTACCGAGACCCCTCCCCCTCTAGGGGGATAAAGAGAAGGGATTGCTGCATTAAAGAGAGCAGAGCGTGACTTCCACCAGAAGCTTCCCCAGACTTTCTTTATTGGGTCTCATTCGATTCTTAGTCCCGGTGGTCAGGGCCCACCACAGATCCACGGAACCCATGCCCGGTCCCCTTTCCAGCTGCCAAAGCCAGAGCTCTGCTCTCCTGGCCAGAAAGCAGAAAGCCCGGCCACTGGCTGGTGGAGATACAGCAGCAGCGAGAAACCGAGCCACCTCCTCCAGCAGAGGACCAGCTAAGGAGGGGCTGGAAACCGACAAGGGAGTCTGGGCATGGCTTGAGATTCTGAAGCCCAGTGACATGCTTCCTCCAAGAAGGCCTCACTGCAGAACCTAGGCGTGTCTCAACGCAATACAAATCTATCTCTACCATAGCTCATCCAGCAAGAGTAACGGAAATATTTGCAAAACATCTCTGCAGGGCAGAGAAAGCTGTCCTGCTCCAGGTGACTGATTTTAGACACTTGTCACATGCCACAGGCCTTTTAGACATGCATCAGTAAACCTGGCTTACATTTCAGACACATGCTGTCATCAGCTCCTTTGACAACTCCAAGAGTGATAAAGTAAAAAACAAAACAAAACTCTCCACACTTAGAACTGAGCAATTTTTAATTCATTTGTCACAAGATAAACATGTTACAGGTGGGTTCTGAACCAACTCCTTTATTTCTGAGAATAGGAAAATGTGCATTTAAAGATCTGATGTAGTCCACTTCTCCCCACCTCTGCCTGCCTGAGCCCCACACACCAACTGGGGCGGACATCTTTTGCACCAGACTGAGACTACCCAGCCACCAGATCCTCACCTGATCCTCTCACCAGAACATCCCTTCCACCCAAACCCCAATGCACTGCCTTCACCCTACATCTGCTCCTTCCCACCCCTCCCCGGCTTTGCTCGCTGAAGTCCCACATACTAAGTGGGCAGACATCTCCCAAACTAGAGTGTAACAGGGAAACCAGCAGAAGAATAGGTAGGAAACCTGCTCACTCAACCTTCCTGCTGGAACAGCCTGTGCCCCCGAAAACTCAACTCACCGCCATCTTCCCATCACCAATATCAAACCTCTCCACTGCTGCGACCCACCCAAGTTCCAGATCACAACTAGGCCAGGCATGCCCCCACTTCCCCACCACCAGAAGGAGACAAGCCAGCCAGCCAGAACAGGTAGGAATCCTGCAAACTCTGTATCTCAGCCCCCAGCCTGGGCAGAGGCTGCCTGTTTGATGAGGGGTCACAAACAGCAGAACATCAGAGAGAGAAAAAGAACCTGAGAAACAAAACACTCATACAATAGAAGAAAAACTCGGGAATTTAGCACCTAAACCTAGAATCACCCAAAGTCCAAATGCTAAAATGCCAGGGTAAGAAGACAGTTAACAGCCAGGGAAATGTGATACCACCAGAGTTCAACTGTCCTTCTACAAAAACCCCTAAACATTATGACACGGGTGAAACGGGAGAAAAAGACCTCACAACCAACTTTATGAAGATAATAGAGGTTCCTAAAGAGTAAATGAAAAATTCCTCAAAGAAATTGATGGAAAGAAAAATAAACAATTGGAGGAACTGAGTAAACTCATCAAAGAAACACAGGAAAACACAAATAATTAGAAGAAATGAATAAATCCCTGGAAGAGAGCCAAGAAAAAGGAAACAAAAAAAAAATGGAAACAAACAAAAATTCTGTTCAAGACCTGAAAATGGAAATAGAAGCCATAAAGAAAACACAAACAGAGGGAACATTGGAAATAAAAATCTAGGAAAGGGATCAGAAACTACAGGGGCAAGCTACAGCAACAGAATACAAAAGATGGAAGAGAGAATCTCAGGAGTTGAAGATACAATAGATGAAATAGATATATTGGTAAGGGAAAATATCAAATCCAAAAAATTACTGAAACAAAACATCCAGAAAATCTGCGACACTAAGACCAAACTTAAGAATAATAGGAGTAGAGGAAAGAGAAGATTCCCAGTTCAAAGACCCAGAAAATATTTTCAACAAAATCATAGAGGAAAAAATTTCCAACCCTGAAGAAAGAGATGCCTATGAAAGTACAAGAAACTTATAGAACACCAAATAAACTGGACCAGAAAAGAAAGTCCCCTCGCCACATAATAATCAAAACACCAAACACACAGAATGAAGAAAGAATCCTAAAAGCTGCAAGAGAAAAACAAGTAACATACAAAGGCAATCCTATTAGAATTATACCTGACTTCTCAGTGGAGATGCTAAAAGCCAGAAGGGCCTGGACAGAAGCATTACAGACTCTAAGGAAACACTGATGCCAGCCTACAATATATACTCAGAAAAATTCTCAATAACCATAGACAGAGAAAACAAAATATTTCACCATAAATCCAAATTAAAACAATACCTATCTACAAACCCTGCCCTACAGAAGGTGCTAGAAGGAAAACTCCATTCTAAGGGGGCTAACTACATTCAGGAAAACACAGGAAATAAATATTCTCACACCATCATTATCAATAGAAGGGACACACAGAAGCGCGCGCGCACACACACACACACACACACACACCATCACCACCACCACCACCAACAGCAACAACCACAACTACAAAATAACAGGACCAAAAAATCATTGGTCATTGAAATTCTCCAACATTAATGGTCTCAATTCCCCGATAAAAAGACGCAGACTAATAGAATGGATTCAAAAACAGAATCCAGCCTTCTGCTGCATATAAAAAACATACCTCGACCTCAAAGATAAACATTACCTCAGAGCAAAGGGTAGGGAAAAGGTCTGCTAAGCAAATAGACCTAAAAAACAAGCCAGTGTACGCATTCTAATATCCAGCAAAATAGACTTCAAACCTAAATTAATGAAAAGAGACAGGGAAGGACACCTTATACTCACTAAAGAAAAAGTCCACCAAGATAACATTTCAATTCTTAACATCTATGCCTCTACCACAAGGGCTCTCACATTTGTAAAAGAAATACTATTAAAGCTAAAAACAGACATTGACCCTCACACACTGATCGTGGAAGGTTTCAATATCCCATTCTCACCAACTGACAGGTCATCCCGACAAAAACTAAACAGAGAAATGCTGGCACCAACAGATGCTATAAACCAAATGGACCTAACATATTTCCAGAACAATTCACGCACCCCCCCACCCCCGACACACACACACAAAAATATCATTTTATCACCCCATCATGGAACCTTCTCCAAAACTGACCACATTCTTGGCCACAATGTAAGCCTCAATAGATACAAGAAAATCGAAATAATCCCCTGTATCCTATCAGACCACCATGCATTAAAGCTAGACTTCAACAAGAACAGCAAAAGCAGAAGGCCTACAAATGAATGGGAACCAAACACCTCTCTACTAAATGATGACTACATCAAGAGAAAAAAATTAAGAAAGAAATTAAAGAGTTTCTAGAATTCAATGAAGATGAATCCACATATCTGAACTTATACAATGCAATGAAAGCAGCGCTAAGAGGAAAATTCATAGCACAAAGCGTCTACCAACAAAGAGTGGAGGCATCACACTCTAGCAAATTAAGAGCACATCTGAAATCCCTAGAACAAAAAGAAGCAAGCACACCCAAGGGGAGTAGACAGCAGGAAATAATCAAACTGAGGGCTGAAATCAATAAACTAGAAACAAAGAGATGCAGTGATTGTTCAACACAAGAAAATCTGTCAATGTCATCCTCCGCATAAACAAACTGAAAGGAAAAAAATCACATGGTCATCTCACTAGATGCTGAGAAAGATCTTGACAAAATCCAACACCCCTTCATGATAAAAGTAATGGAGAGATTGGGGATACAAGGGCCATATCTACCCACAATAAAGGCAGTTTACAGTAAGCCCACAGCTAACATCAAATGAAATGGAAAGAAACTCAAAGCAATCCCACTCAAGTCAGGAACAAGACAAGGTCGTTCTCCTCTCCATACCTATTCGATATAGTACTTGAAATTCTAGCTAGAGCAATAAGACAACAGAAGGAGATCAAGGGGATACAAATTGGAAAGGAAGGTGTCAAAGTATCCTTATTTTCAGATGAAATGATAGTATATATAAGCAACCCCAAAAACTCAATCAGGGAACTGCTACAGCTGACAAACAGCTTCAGTGAAGTGACAGGCTACAAGATCAACTCAAAAAAATCAGTAGTCCTCCTACATACAGACAACAGATGGACAGAAAAGAAATCAGGGAAACAACACCCTTCACAATAGCCACAGATAACATGCGATATCTTGGGGTACTCTAACCAAATAAGTGAAAGACTTATATGACAAAAGCTTTAAGACCTTGAAGAGGGAAACTGAAGAAGGTCTCAGAAGATGGAAAGATATCCCATGATCCTGGGTTGGCAGGATTAACATAGTAAAAATGGCCATTTTTCCAAAAGCAGTCTACAGATCGAATGCAATCCCTACAAAAATCCCAATACAATTCTTTACAGACCTTGAAAGGGCAATACTCAACTTCATAGAGAAGACCAAAAAAACCCAGGATAGCTAAAATAATCCTGAAAAATAAAAGAACTTCTAGAGGTTTCTGATTTCAATGATTCAACATTTCTGATCTCAAGCTGTAATACAGAGCCATAGTAATGAAAACTATATGACATTGGCATGAAAACAGACACTATGATAAATGGAACTGAATTGAGGATCCAGACATAAATATGGACACCTGATCTTCGATAAAGAAGCCATAAACATACAATGGAAAAAAGAAAGTGTCGTTAACAAATGGTGCTGGTCTAATTGGATGCAGACATGTAGAAGAATGCAAATAGATCCATATCTATCGCCATGCACAAAACTCAAGTTCAAATAAATCAAATACCTCAATATAAAATCAAATAAACTGAACCTGATAGAAGAGAAAGTGGGGAATAGCCTTGAATGCATTGGCAGAGGAGACAACTTCCTGAACAGAACACTGAGGACTCAGGTACTAAGTCAATGATTAATAAATAAATCTGAAAAACTTCTGTAAGGCAAAGGACACTGTCACTAAGACCATATGGTAGCCTACAGGATGTGAAAAGATACTTTCTAATACCATTTGTGATAGAGGGCTAATATCCAAAATATATAAAGAACTCAAGAAACTAGACTTCAACAAAAGAAATAACTCAATTAAAAAATGGGGCGTGGATCTAAACAAAAAATTCTGAAAAGAGGAATCTCAAATGGCTGGGAAACACTTAAAGAAGTGTTTAACATCCTTAACCATCAAGGAAATGTGTATCAAAACTACTCTGAGATTCCATTTTACACCTGTCAGAACGGCTAAGATCAATAACTCAAATGAGAGCTCATGGTGGTGAGGGTGAAAAGCATGGAGAACACTTCTACTTTGCTGATGGGAGCTCAATCTTGTAAAGCCACTGTAGAAATCAATATGGTGATTCCTCAGGAAATTGGAAATCAACCTACCTCAAGACCCAGATATACCACTCTTAGGCACATATACACCCAAAGAACTTTCCATCCTACCACAAGAATAATTGCTCAACTCTATTTACAGCAGCTTTGTTCGTAATAGCCAGGAACTGGAAACAATCAAACGCCCCTTAACTGATGAATGGATTAAGAAACTGTGGCACATTTACACAATGCAGTACTACTTAGCTATTAAAAAAATGACTATACAAACTTTGTAAGCAAATGGAAGGAACTAGAAAAAAATCATCCTTTGTGAGGTAACTCGGTCCCAGGAAGACCAACATGTACTCACTTATATGAGGATATTAACTGCTAAGCAAAGGACAAAGGTGCTGTATTCCACAAAGTCAGAGAGACTATACAAGGACAGATGATGCAGGAGGGATTTGGAAGGTTGGGAATTGGAAGATAAGGGACCAGGAGGGCAGAGAGGAATGGAGGGAGAATATATGGAGAGATGACCATAATTGGAGGACAGGTAGGGGAGAATCAGGAGACCCCGTGCAGTGGAAACTCGCTGTAATCAATGGAGACCCTAGTGAAGGCCTCTAGTGATGGGGCATAGGGAGCCGGAACAGGCCATCTCCTGTCCTGTAATTAGGCAAAGCTTCCAGTGGTGAAACTGGGATACTATCCCAGCCCCCAAACTCTAACCTATGGCTTATCCTCCCTCCAGGATCCAGTGGAACAACTGAAGGGCAGAACACCAGGCTAAAGGAGGGAACCATGACCAATACTCAAGGCAGGTCAGCAACCAGAGTCTGGACAGTCAGAAGAGGACTTCTATTATTACCACGGTCTCCTCATTGATTGGTGCCTAGCCCAATCCTCAACAGAAAAACAATGAAGGCAGCTTAGGGAGCAGATGCAGAGTCCCAGGGCCAAACAAAATGAGAGCTAGGGGAACCCCACGGGAGAAGTGGAGGAGGGATTGCTGTGACCAGAGGGGTCGAGGACACCAGGAGAACAAACTCCATGGATTCAACTAACCAACACTCTTAGGGGCTCACAGAGCCTGAAATGGCAAACATGGAACCTGCTGGGTCCCTCAAATATGTCTTGAGGTTGCTTAGACTGGTGCTCTTGCAGAACTCATACAGACTGGAATAGGGGTATGTGTCTCTGAACCTCTTGCCTGCCCTTGAGTACCTTGTCCCCTTACTGGATGGCATAGTCCAACCTTGAAGTCGGAAATTGAGCCTGACCCTGTTCTATCATGTTGTGCTATGATTGAGCAGTATCCATGGAAGACTGCTCTTTCTTGGGAAGAGGCAGGGTGCAAGTGGGAGGATGGGGGGAATAGATCTGGGGCATAGGGAAGATGAGGGAGCTGGGAGGATGGAAGGAGGTGTGGAAGAGTGTTGGAATGTATTATATGAGAGAAGAAATTTTTTAAATTCTAATAAAAATTTTATCTATTCATCAGGAAAATAGGTTTATCTTTTCTGGTGTATTTTTGTTTAGTTTTGGTATCTAAGTAATACTGGCTTTGAGGAATGAATTTTCACACTCTTTTCCTTTATATTTGTGTGTTTATTTTGAGAAACATTGACCATTGGTCTTAGTTCTTTTTTTTTTTTTTTTTTTTTTTTTTTTTTTTTTTTACTTTCCCTCTTCCCCTCCCCTTCCTTCTGCTCCCCATACCCTCTTTTGCCTTTTAAGACAGAGTTTTTCCTGTGTAGCCTTGGCTCTGCTGGAACTTGCTCTGTAGACTAGATCTGTTTGTCTCTGCTGGGATTAAAGGAACGTGCCACCATTCCCAGCTGGTGTTAGTTTTTTTGTTTGGAAGAATGGTCTGGAAGAATTCAGCAGCAAATCTCTCCATCCCTGCCCAGGCTTTTGTTATCTGTGAGACTATAGTTCTGTTCTAACGCTACTGCTCATTAGAAATCTACTTAGGTTGTTTACATCCTCTCAGCTTAATTTTTAAAAGGTCCTATTGTGTCTAGAAATTTATCCATGTCTTTTCAATTTATTGAAGTATAAGTTTTTAAATTATTCCCTCATTGTCTTCTGAACTTCATTGTTTTCTGGTGTGATGTTCTTCTTTCACTTCTAATTTTATTAACTTGGATCTTTTGGTTATTTTGGAAAGGCTGTATCAATGTTATTTATGTTGTTAAAGAAATGGCTCTTTGTTCTGTTGACTTCTGTATTGTTCTTTTGGTCTCTATTCCATTATTTGCTACCCTGATGCTTATTAGCTGTCTTTGTTGTCTAGTTTTTGAGTTGGTTTGCTCTTGCTTTGCAAGTCCTTGAGGTGCATGGTTATTTGTGTTATTTGTCTTTTAGTTTAGACAACTCTCAGCCACACTCTTCCTTCTTAGAACTACCTTTGCTGTATCCCAAAAATTCTGGTAAGTAGTGCTTTCGCTTTTGTTTGAAGTTTCCTGAATGACCCGCTGATTACCGCATTCTTTAATTGCCCCCTTAATGTGCTTTCCTTATAAGTCTGTACTTATTAGAGGCCAAGTTCTTTCTCTTGCTGACAATTTATACAAAATATTTAAACTGTACTACTAAAAGTAGAACATTTATTTAGGTTAAAAAGCAAATAAAAATTTCCCCAAATGCAAAGCTACTATTCTGTGCCCACATTAGACTACTGGCATAGTTCAATCAGGCTTAATCTTTCCATTTCAGATGTTAATATGCTGATTCTAATTCTTTCAAGTATATAATCACATAAATCTAATTGTCTTCAACCATCTTACGGAAGAAATTACCGGCACATGTAGACATGTCTTCAACTGTCATTGTTTGTCCTGCTTGTCACATAAAGATGGTGCATTTTGAAATGTCCTTTAAGAATCAAATTTGCAAGTCCATGCTTTTGTCTATTTTAGGCCTGTAAGCAAGATGTCTGTAAGTAAACACTCACATACTAGGACCTATGGCTTTCTTTTTTTCTTTTTTCTGTGTTGGAGATAGAAATTTACAGCCTTGGGCGTGCTTGGCAAGTGACCTACCACTGAACTACACTCTCAGGTGATTAAGCGTTTTCTGAGAGGGAGGTTATACTTCCTAGAAACCAAAACAGTGACGAAACTCTAATGGCTAGTAAATGTCTCTTTGCCTCATCATCTGTCTGTCTGTCCGTCTATCTCAGTTATCTTCTGCTTATCTTGGAGATTAGAAGATTTTCAATAAAATGTAAAGGAGATCCAAACAACTTATCAATGAATATGTAATTTAAAGCTTTTTTTTGTAATAATGTACTACGCATTTTTTGATTTGTAACTGAGAAGTAATAAAAAAGTAAACAAAAGAGTGGCACTTCCATAAGGAAATACCTAAAATCCCCACTACGCACTTAGTTGAACAGGCTTTCTTAAGACCTCTAAAAGAAAAAAATAATACAAAAGGAAAACCAGAAGTAGAGCTGATGCTGACTTCTGTTTACTTTTGCCAGTAATAGACAAACACAATAACTGATTTAAAAAAAAAAGATACATTCATTTCATTTATTTTTATGATAAAACTACTAGGTTTTAAAAATAGTCATTTATCAAAATTACCTCTATATTGATGTTGATTTGGTCAGTTGGGTACTAAAATTTACTGTAAATATAACATATAAAATGTGAGAATTCCAAACAGACATGATAAACATTTTCTAGTTTTCATGAAAGTATTTGATCATGAGTTTTTAAGTAAGCAAAAGACAGCATGTGAAGCCCACAGGAAACAATGTATTTAAATATGTTCTTAAAAACTGTCATTTGTAATAGATGGAAAGGTTTTTTTGCAGTGGTTTAAATGTGATAAAATTTTTGAGTGTCTACTGAAAATGTACAAATAGTGGTTAGAGGTTCAGTGGGTAAATGTGACGGCTGCCAAGCCTTTCGACCTGAATTAGGATCTTGAGATCGCAGGGTGGAAGGAAAGAAGCGACTCCCACAAATGGTGGACCTCTGACCTCCACACAAGCACTCTGGCATGTGTATACTCTCCCCACATGCACACACAGATAAATAAGTGCAAACGAAAAGCGTGCATCGAGAATACACAAATTCCAGAAGTTCCTTGAGGAAATACGAAAGAAAGATGTTTGAAGACCACAGATTTAGTTAATCAAATCTTTACAGTTTTTTCTTTTCACAGTGGATGGTGACAGACTTTGTGGGAAGGAAGAAGTACAGTGGAAAAACTAATACATAACTAGGGCAGGTATAAATATGATAATGATAATTCTTATGAAAGAAAAGTAGACCTGAATTTTTTAAAATTACAAAATAGCATGTAATTTCCAGTTTTTAGCTCTTGGCGAGCCGCTGGAGACAGTCTATTCCCTTATGAACTTTGCAAGGCAAATTTGTGAAGTCAGTTTTGTCTTCTGATAAATTGAATTATGTTGGAAACTAAGAATTCGTTATTAAAGTTATGGTTACTACAGTTTGTGCTGGCTTCGGTTCTAGTTGCTAGAGATACGAGAATGATCGAGAAAAGAAGGAACTCCAAAAACCTTAAGGGCCAGAAGAAAGTAGAACGTAATGTAAACCGGGCGGCAATGACAAGAGGAAGGTACGCAGAAGCTGCAGGTCTGTGTCAGGTATTATAAATCCTAAATCTGTTAGATAAAAAACCATTTCCACAAAGTTTGATTAAATTACAAGCAAGATTTTAATACTGGCCAGTGGTGGTAAAAGCTGGCCAGGGCCACGTGGAGATTCCCCCTTGGGATCCCTCTGTAATGGCCTGGATGTCATGGAGAGTCCCCTCTTGGGACTACTCCATGATACTCCATGGTAGCCAGGAGCACATGAGGGTCTCCCAGGACTCCTCCATGATGGCTGTAAGCTATATGGCTAGGGTTTTTTAAAGGTAGATCCCATGAGACTAAGTGTTTCCCATTAGGCCCAATCAGGGGTGGGCTCACTTTTTGATGTACTTCCTACCTGGGCATCCTCTACCTACCTGTTTCCTGTCTAGGTATTCCTGCTTCCTACCTGGCTATCTCTTGCTCATATCCAATCAGGGGCAAGCTAATATTCTGTGTCATTAATTAAATTCAGACCCAGACTTACAGTATCACTCTTTTATTTGTTTGTTTGTTTTTTTTTAATTTAAGGATCATCTCACTGAACCTAGAGCTTGTCAGTGTGTCTAGATTGACTTGCCAGCAAACCTTAGGAGTCTCCTGGCTCTGCCTCTACGGTGCTGAGATTGCAGGTATGCTTTGCCCGTCACGCCCAGCTTTTTTTATGGGGTGTCAGGGAATGAGCTCATATTCTCATGCTTGTGTGACAAGTATTTTATTAATTGAAATTCTCTCTGTAATAATTCTTTATAAATGTGGAGGCAATGGATGGAATTTAAATGCATGGATGCTGGCAAGTTTTAGCAAAGGTTTATTACTTATGGGGAGGGTGAAGGATGCTGAGTCGGAGGTAGAACAGGACTCTATAGACAGAGAGAAAGGGAAAGCGGGGAGAAGAGAGAGGAGAGAGGAGAGAGAACAGGATAGTGGGGTGAGAGACCAAGAAGAAAAGAGGAGAACTGTGGCAGAGAGGGATTATATATGGGTTGGTGGGTCCCCTGCTCATGAAGTAAGACAAGTGGCTGGGGCAGGTACAGGGCAGAGACAGTTCACAACATTCTGCAGTCCTGACAAGGAGTTTTAAATGAAGCATTTAAAAACAATTCTTCCTCATATCTGTGTTACAAGGGATTTGAAACAGTAAAGAAAACCGTCCTCACCAACATGTGCAGATACCATTCGTTCTGCTGAGGAACTAGAGAAATCTAAGTGATGGAGAAAAGTTGAGTTTGCTCTTTCAGAATTGTGTGACACTTTTCCTGCTCCCTTGGTACTTCTAGTTCTTAGCTCTTTGGATTTGAACTGAATTATTCTCCAGGCTCTCCTGGCTCTCTAGCTTCTAGATGATAGGTGGAGGGACTTGTCCTTATTTGCTTGAGTGGGCTCCATGGATAGAATCTATCATCTATCTACCTATCTATTCATCTGTCGGTTCATCTGCCCATCCATCCATCCATCCACCCATCCATCCATCCACCTGTCTACCCATCCATCCATCCATCCATCCATCCATCCACCCACCCACCTATCTATCCATCTGTCCATCCATCCATCCATCCACCCACCCATCCATCCATCCATCCACCCACCCACCTATCTATCCATCCGTCCATCCATCCATCCATCCACCCACCTATCTATCCATCCGTCCATCCATCCATCCATCCACCCATCCATCCATCCATCCATCCACCCACCCACCTATCTATCCATCCATCCATCCATCCATCCACCCACCCACCCACCTATCTACCCACCCATCCACCCATCCACCCACCTATCTATTCATCCATCCATCCACCCATCCACCCACCCACCTATCTATCCATCCGTCCATCCATCCATCCATCCATCCATCCACCCATCCATCCATCTATCCATCCATCCATCCACCCACCCACCCACCTATCTATCCATCCATCCATCCATCCACCCATCCACCCACCCACCTATCTGTCCACCCATCCACCCATCCACCCATCCACCCACCTATCTATCCATCCATCCACCCATCCATCCACCCACCTATCTATTCATCCATCCATCATCTCACTTTGGTGTCACTTCTCTGGAGCATCCTGATACAAAGATTATTCTATAAGGTTCTCTGAATCCCTGGGGTTGAGATTTTGATATTAAAAGTTAGTTTCTGAAGTTTAACAAAAGAAAGAAAAGAAAAAGAAGCAATCCTCTTATGTCCTCTCAAAGCTAGCCACTCTTTTGGGGGCTATTGTCCATAGCTTTTGTTCTACCTAGGTGATTCAACCCTGAGGGTGCTGAATGGAGGTGAAAAGAAAGGATGGTAGATCAAAAAAAAAAACTCTTTAGTCTAACAATTTGCAAAGCTCCCACTTCATTTGAGAAGCCATGGGGGATGAGCTTTCCCATTAGGAACTTGCAGTATTTCTGGGAAGTTGGATGGGGAGGCCGGCTGGGGAAGCAGCACATGGAGTTGTTTGACAGCTTGCCAGGAATTCAGTCACAGGTCTCCTTGAACTACAGAGCATGGGTGATTAGCGTTGATGCTGTGAAGAGTCCAGGATGAGAGAGGGTCAGCAGGCTGTCTGGATGGTCATGGCTTTAGAGTGAGGAGCAACTCATCCATGGGTCTAGTCCTGCGGGCCATGAGGTTGGCAGACTCCACGTGATTGGAAAACCCTCAGTACCTACTTCTAGTTGTTTAATAGTTCTTAAGTTTTAGTGTGAATCATTTAGAATGATTGTTTAATCATGTAGACACCTAGAAACTCTGTCCAGAAAGTCGTATTGATGGATCTTTCTTGGGGGCTGTTCCTGGATCATGTTTTTCAAAGATTAAACTCCTACTTAAAGAGGCTAGAGTAAAGAATTTAACAATCAGGTCACTACCACCCTCAGATACAGAGTGTCCTTGTCCTCTTTCCTGGGCCTCCCCTGGCCCATCCACATGTGCCATTGTTGAGTACACCCATTCAAAACTAATATAGAAATGTGCTTTCTGACATATCCAGAAACAGTGCTTGATCTGGACACCCCACGGCTAGTCAAATAGCCACATACGATCACCATCATGCTCTCCCAGCTGGCCCCTACTGGTGTATGGACTTCCCTGGTCTGACCATTGAAGAGCACATCTGCTGGGTAAGCCTTTAAGCTTAGCAGTGGCCAAGAGGCAGGTATTTCTTGAGATATGCCTATTAATGTCCAGAGGAAGCTCTTTACAAAGGCTATTCATGGGGAAAAAGGTACAGAGATTAGGGGTCAGGAATGGGCTTTTCCTTGCTGCCACAGACTTGTGCTAGCTTTCTAGGTTGTTTGACAGTAACTCAGCTCCCCATTAATCCCTCCCCATTGAGTTTCTACTCCCATCATTGCTCAGAGAGTACCTGTGTTGGTGTTACTGGAGACTTTTAATTTGTAATATGTAATGGTCACTTTCTGTCTGCATTGTATGTAGCCTGGAACTGACATCTGCCATAGTTGATCATGCTCTCCTTCTAAAAATAAATTTCCTCTTTCAGTGTCCAGGATGCTACTCTGATGTCCTGTGACTATTCAATTTGTCTATTTACAATGTTGGTCCCTTATGCTGTACCTCCTGTTCTCCCAGCCTCTAAGTACCCAGGGCTGTGGACTGTGGATATCTTGTCTACTCCTTCCATATTCACCTGTGGGCTAGCTCAGTCAGCCTTGGGTGTTTAAATACTACCCACCCATCAATTTTATGCCTCTGGCATTGGTCTTTCTGAACACAAGGCTGACATCCTATGTCCTATTCCTTAACTTTCCATTTGGAATTCTGACATCTCAAATAACCAAATGCATGTTTTGCAAAGATTAGATCCCTACTTAACGAGGCTAGAATAAAAAATTTAGTAATCAGAGACACTGCCACCCTTAGAGCCAGGCTTCTATCTAGACATGACACTGTCCTGCTGGCTTGACCAGCCATCACCTTCTCCCAGGATGAACTAGTCTAGCCTGACACATCTTTAGCTCTGTCTTTCCGTTAGCTTGGGTCAGACCTCTTGGAGTCACTGTCTCTTTTTCTCACACCCAGAAGGATTTCTGCTCCATCTCCTTAAGAAGAGTATGTCTGAGGTTTGATCCCACCCCTGTTTT
>JAMJFZ010000021.1:2182500-2242500 GCA_026225945.1 Cricetomys ansorgei
TTCCTTACCCAGAAAATTCAAGAGGCTTAATGGCAAAGCTATTTACATTCCTGTAGAAGTCCAAAGTATGAGAACAATTAGTAGTTAAGGAAGACAGACACATACACAAAAAAAGAAAGAAAAAGAAAGAAACAAAGCATAATTAGCAATAATAATTTTAAAATTGCAATAGAAAATAATCCCAATTGTATCAAAGCCCCTCAGCCTCAGAAGAGATTTATTAAGTAATATATAATACTCTTATGAGGACAATGAAACTTACTGGGATTATATAAAAATAGATCCTGAATAAGTAGAGGACACGTGGAAGAATGAAATGCAAGTGGCTGTCTGTGTTGTGGCACATGCCAGTAATCCCAGCACTTGGGAGGCAGAGGCAGGGGGATATTGTAAGTTTGATGCAAACTTGGTCTACAAAGGGAGTTTTAGGCCAGCCAAAGCTACATAATGAGATCCTGTTTCAGAAGAAAAGAAAAGAAAGAGAAGAAAAGAAGAGAAAAGAGAAAAATCAAAGCTTTGGAAAGTTGGCTCAGGGGTATAAAAGCACTTGCTGAAGATGCATGAGGAGCTGATTTTGAATCCTAGAACCCATGTAAACAGTCAGAGCTGTGCATGAACCTGTGGCCCCCATGCTGTGTGGCAGGAGGAGGAGCTCTGGGGCTTCCTGGTTGCCAGCCTAGTTCCAGGCTCAGGGTGATAAAGCAGAACATCAGAGCTCCTCCTCTGGCCTTCAGCACACATGGACATGGATATATACATACATACATACATATATATATATATATATATATATATATGTGTGTGTGTGTGTGTGTGTGTGTGTATGTTTATATATGTATATATACATATACATATATATATAAAACATGTAAATGGCAAATGAACATAAGACATAAATATCATTAGTAAAGAAATGAAACTTTGAGTGGAGTTGTTTTGATTAGAATGACAGATATTAAAATCATGGCTATGATCAAGAGATGGCAGGGCACGAGAGAATGAGCCCATTTATGTTGTTGGAATGCCTGGTTTGGTGAGGCCTTCTAGGGAGGCAATTTGGTGGAATCTATCCAAATTTTGAATGTGATTAGCTGAGGTACATCATAAAGTGAAAAGTCTCTCCCGTGGAAGCATATCCAAAGACACGTTCAAGTGTTTGCTGACATATTTTTATTATTTTAAATCACACGTGTGTGTGTATGGGGGAGGTATGAGCACATGAGTGCAGATGCCTACACAGTCCAGGGGCATGAGCTCCCCTGGACTGGAGTCACCGGCAACTGTGAACCGCCCACCCTGGGTCCTGAAAACCAAACTCAGGTCCTCGGCATGAGCGGCAGGCACTCTGCTGAGCCACCTTTCTAGTCCCTCATTGTAGTGTTGTTTTAGTTCAATAACAAACCAATTAAAGCTGATCAGTAGGTCTTTGTGCTGGAAATAAGTGACAATTATTTTTATAATAATAAGTGACTATTATAAAATAATACAAATATGTAAATAAGTGACTCGGCTCCATATGGGCCCCATTGTGTGTTTGAATGAGAATGACCCCATAGGCTCTATATTTGAATGTTTGGTTCCCAGTTGGTGGACTGTTGGGAGTAATTAGAAGGCGTGATCTTCCCGGGGTAGGTGTGGCCTTGTTGGAGAAGGTATGCCCCTGGGGGGTGGGCTTTGAGATTTCAAAAGCCCACACCAGGACCAGTCTGTCGTTCTTTCTGCCTGCTGCTTGCGAATCAGGATGTAAAGCTTTCAGTTACTACTCCGGCGCCATGCCTGTCCGATTCCTGCTGTGATGATCATGGACTAACTCTTTAAGACTTCATGTAAGTTTCCAATTTAAATGCAATAGAACAGTAACTAAGACACCGTCTACATAACTCATGACCGATGGAACATTATAGACGAAGGGCAGAGGCAACGTAAGGGTTGCAGAGACAACGTAAGGAGAAGTAGTACCGTAAAATGCTGTCTTCTGGGCATGGCATGGCATGGCGGTCGCACGCCTGAACTCACAGCAGCTGTAAGCACCCACACAAGATTTGCCCATTGACATCCCATCACGGGTTGAGGGTTAGGTCTTTTCATAGTGTCCCATCTCCCATGTTCTGTTTGTATTCTTTTTAATTTCTCATTGACTTAAAAATTTCAGATTCTATTTTCGTGTCTTAGAACTGACTGATTTTAATGATCTCTTTGTGTTTGTCTTCTCTGAGTTGCTTCACCACAGTTGCAATCATTTTTCTTTTGAGTCTGTGTTTGAAAGTTCTTCCAGGTGATTTTCAATAGGAACCATTACTATAAAATCAGTAGTTTTTTGAGGAGCTATGCTGTTTTTATTTCTGCATTGGGATTTGTACATCTGGAGATAATTTGTTGGTTGAGTTTTCCTTTTGTTTTTTTGTTCAAGCCATTTTTTTCTTTCTGCAGGGGTGGGGGGGTGTTTACAATGTTCAGGAGTGGGGCTAATTCATAGCAGGTTTGAGATGTCAATTTCCTCCGTATCTTAGTTAGAGTTCTATTCTGTAATGAAGCAACCTGGGGAGAAAAGGATTTATTTAATTTATGCTTCCACAATCCTGTTTCTCATGGAAGCAAGTCTAAACAAGAACTCAAGCAGGGCAGAAACTTGGAGGCAAGAGCTGATGCAGAGGCCATAGAGAAGGGTTACTCACTGGCTTGCGCTTCATGGATTGCTCAGTCCTCTTTTATATAGAATCCCAAATCAGCAGCCCAGGGATGGCACCACCCACAATGGGCTGGGCCCTCCCACATCAATCACTAACTAATAAAATTCCTACAGGCTTTTCTGGAGCCCAGTCTTCTGGAGGAATTTTCTCAGTTAAGGTCCCCTTCTCTTGATGACTTTAGCTTGTGTCAAGTTGATGTAGAACTAGCCAACACAGTCTGCTTGTCTGGTATTTTGGTCTATTATTTCTTTCCCAGGTCTTCTGCTTATTGGCTGTAGTCTGGCACCTTCACTAGCTTGATCAATGAGCTTGGAACAAGCTTCACCTGGCAGTGTGGACTAGTCCTGGCTCCTTGGGTCAGACAGAGTAACAGGAGGGTCCAGCCAGGAAGCTGGCAGGGCTGTGGTGGTTTTGAAGGGAGGAAGTGATCTGGGTCTCTCAGCCATGAGAGTGTTGGCCAGAGATTCCCTTGTGGGGAACAGGCTGAAAACTGTTGGGGCCCAAGGGGAAGGGAGAGGGCTAGGAAGAGGAAGTTGTAATATTTTGAAACAGCCTGGGGACGATCAGAATGAAGAGAGGATGTGAATGGAAATGCAAGTCATTTACCAGTGTCTTCTCACTATAGAGGTTAGAAGCCGTCTTTTGGGGAGGGCTCTTGGATCTGGCAAGTCTCAAAGGGAGGGAGAAGGGCTGAAAAGTCTCTGGCAAGCAGCCACAGGATGACCAGAATGGAGAGAGGCTTTGAAGGGGAGACAAGGTCCAACATGGACTGGAGAGAGGCATATAACTCCCCAACCCTCCCAGTTAAGGGACAGGCAGTTTTCTTAGTAAGTTGGTAAGTTTTCCATGTTCCCTCTCTCTCACACTCTTGTAACAAGCAGCCCTAATTTAACTCATTGGGCTACACAGAGTCATGAAGGTAGAAGAGGAACTAGTTGGAAAGCAGGAAAGAAATTTAAAGGAGTAGATGGGAGTTATGAGAAGGTAATAGGAGTAATATAATAAAAATATATCATGTGCATGTGTGGAAATATCAGTCAAATCCATCTGGTGTGTAATTAATACATGTTAATAACATTTTAAAGGGTAAAAAAAGAAGTATCCAGTTATTGTAGCTTAATAAAAGGCAGGAAACTTGTGCTGTGGAGTGCTACATAACCATTTAAAATGAAATAAACTATCCACCAAATGGAAATAGCTCTGGCAAGTATTGTATGTAAATAGTTACATCAAAACAGCACTTACTATGACTTCCTATTTACCTCAAAACAACAGGTCAACCATATGTGCAGACAAAAGGCTCTGAACTGCTGCTCATGGAACTTTATTTACTCAATTATTTTTTGTTACGTCATGCAGGGTATTATGCCTGTATGTATGTCTGTGCACCATGTGTTTTCAGTGCTCAAGGAGGCCAGAAGAGGGCATCAGATTCCATGGGACTGGAGTTAGAGATGGGAGATGCAAGAGAATAAGAGATCGTTCCATCTTCTGAGATCTTCAATCTTTTTAATTTCTTTCTTCAAAGACTGGAAGGTATTTGGGGGATTAAAGATGTGTGCTACTGTTGGACCCCCAGGGCCCAAACCGGAACGCCGCACCCCCACAGAGACTCACAGTCGGAAAATCGATGCAAATAGCAGGAGGATTTTATTCCAGTATACTGGGGCCGTTCTAACACGCAGGATAGAACCGACCCCGACCAGCAGAAAGCAAGCCTTTTTATTATTTACAGTTGAAACAGGGGGCTGCATAGTTGCTAAGCACAGACCATGTTGGTGCAAGTTGATTGGTCCCTAAATTGTTTTCCCATTTTGATAGGTAGGGGCCAGTTAACCTTTAAACTGGTTGGTGCTAGCATATAGCAAGGTCGTGGGCAACTGGGAGGAGGGAACTCCTCAGCCCAAGGCTGTGGGACCAAGATTATGGACCATCTGCAGGAAGGGGGGCACATTTTCTAGCCCAAGGCTGTCTAGCTGCCTTGTTTGTCTTAGAAAATGTTTTTCTTACAGAAATTGTTTTTGCTTTAACCCTGGGAAACTCTGGAACTGTTCTGGGTCACACTGCCCCTGGCTTGGGCCTATACAATTTTGGTGTTCTTAGAAGCCTGACTAAAGTTTCTTAGGCCTGAGCGATGGACCTGACCTCCACATTCCCCCCTTCTCTCAGGTAAATTGATTCCAATCATGGAATCAGAGGTTATCACCTGTAGGAATCTCCTGATAGTGTTGCCTCAGCATTAGCACCTGCACTGTGCCATTGCGTTCTTTAATAAAGGTAATTAAGCGATTAAGAATGTAAGGGCCAAAAGTAAGCAGCAAGAGCAATATTATAAGTGGTCCAAGAAGTGTGGAAATAAGAGTTGTAAACCATGGGGACTGATTGAACCAAGACTCGAACCATCCCTGGTGCTGGTCTCTTTCTTTTTGTCTGGACGCCAATCTTTCTCGTACCTTTGCCATAGAGTCTTTAACTACTCCTGAATGGTCTATGTAAAAACAGCACTCTTCTCTGAGAGCTGCACACAATCCTCCCTGTTTTAAAAAGAGGAGGTCCAATCCTCTCCGGTTTTGCAAGACTATTTCAGAGAGAGGTTAGGAATTCCTGAAGTTTAGAAATTGAATCTTCCATGGCTCTGATATCTACATCTATGGCATCTCTTAGTCCCCTGTAGTAGGAGGGCTGGAGGGCTAGAGCAGTGCCTCCTGTGGCTACTCCTGCAGTCACTCCTACCCCTAGAAGTACAACTTGGGTCATACTTATAGGCTCTCTTTTGAATCTAGCCTGCCTCTCCCAGATATCTAGCAATTTATTCTCTTGATGGTAAATAAGTCTAGGCACCAGTTGTACCATAACACAGAAGTCTTTGGTTAGATTTAGGACACTTAGTTCAACACAGGGTGTTAGACCAGACCTACATACCCACCATCCACCATCTATCTTCTGGCGGGAGGAGATATCCAGAGCTATATTCAGTTTGAATGGTGGAGTGACAAAGATGTGAATGGGTGGAAGGGACCTGTCCTGTACAGATCCCTTGTCCTGAAACAGAAGTGATAGTGAGCCTGGGACCTCAGGAGTGCTATCGGCACCTGTTAGCATCTGCTGAGTATGAGAAGCTGTTTATTAATCCTATAGCTTCGTAATAGTGGGGAGCAATATCATAACACAGCCAGCAAGCCTGAGTGGCAGTTGGGTTAGTAGCATTCAGAACTTTAAATGCCTGTTCAACCATATAAGTAAGATTTAACCCAGGAGTTATAGGGGGGGCCGTGGACTGGGGCTCAGAGCCATCTCAGTAATAGTGGTGGGGGCTGGACTGAGTGGCCTAAGTTGGGGACGATACAGTACAGAATTGGGCTCTACAGCCAATACTTTTGGGGTTTCTATTTTAAGTCTGATAGTTAAAGTGAGCCCTATATCTGTCCCAGTAACATAAAACCTCAGTCCCCAAGTTTTTCCTTTCAGCCATTGTGCTTCGGCCTTTTTCCCTGGTCCAGTGAAGCTAATGTTAAGAGGATTACAAGTAAAATTGAGACATGGCCCCGTTCCTGTCCAGGTCCCACTTGAAAGTGGTGGGGCTCTCCGGGCGAGTTGATACCCTCCTGGCATCTGACATCTGTTTTGATTTAGCCCTGGTCTTATGGATGCCCATTTCACAGTAATTAGGTCCCAGGTGGAGCTAGGGTTCCAATGGATGGTGCCAGTAGTTTCACAACCCCAGGCTGCACAATAATAACTTTCCAAACTTCCCACATCTATGGATTTCAGATCTTTTACGTCCGTCCCTAGGACACACATAAAATGGGGCACTCCTAAGCTTGTTTCGTAGGTGACGGTGTTTACAACCAATTCCCAATTATCTGACGCCCTCCCCAGAACAGGGCACCTTGGAACATTTGAGTTTTCCGTCACACTCAGGCCTTCCCAGCTCATTGGGAACCACTCCCCCTTCAGAGTGGTATCCGGGGATATCCCAGCTGCTCAGTCCTGTTATTAATTGACAGAGGTCTGGAGTAAGGTCCAGCCACCAAGTGTAGGGGGCAGTGGTTTTGGATGTGGACCATACTGTTTCCCCAGTCTTAGGGAGTTTTCTTTTGACTAAAAGTTCCAGCCTGTGGAAATGGGACGTTGTAATCTCTTAGACTGCTTCCTGCTGAGAGGGGACGTCGTCAGGGGCCCCAAACAGGCTGGTATTAGTCAAAAGCAGTGGGGTACATCTGGTTTGCTGATCCAGTGGCGTGGACAGGGGTGGTCACATCAGCTGGGACTGGTCATCAGCTCTTAGCAGGTCCAGGACTCACAGTAGTTGAAGCAGTTTGATGTCTGGATGGTGTCTGTTAGTCAAGTGGTGATCTATTGAGACAGATAAAAACTAAAAACAGAAGTTAAAGTTTACAGACGTTTACATTTGGAACTTTTTATCATTGTAATTCACATTGTAGAAAGAACAGTTAGCAAAACAGCTAATGAGAATCACCTCAGACTTGGAATAATCTAGATAAAAAGAAATATACCAGCTCATCAGAACATGTATTCAGGATTTTAATGTTATAACTCTGAACATTTAAAGTTTACATTGCTCTCTTAGCTTTCTTATACCTTTTTAACTGTTATCTCAAACCACTTTTTCACTTTCTCAGACCTTCACTACTTACCTAGGCTTTCATATCTGCAGACTTTTAAACCTTCACATCTTAACATTTTCTCAGACACTCAAAACTTAAACCACTTTCTTTAGACCTTTGCATTTTAAAAACCTCATAACATTCCTTTAAACTTTCTTTATTTTAACTGTCTACCAAATACAGAGTTGCTATTACCGAGAGCAGTCATTTTTAAAAGTTATATCAAAAACCTATTTATCTTTTAACAGGGGGCCTGTTAGCGAGACAATACTGTTTGTCTTATTCAGAAAGGGACTCTAGTAGCCTCAGAGAGAGGAACTGGTTGTCTATTGCTGCTAAACTAACAGAATTACAGTTAGCCATCAACACCACCAGAGATCTGGGAATACTAAATTATAGCAGAAAGTGTAACTCAATTAAAATGACAGAGACTTACCCATACCTAGACAGATGACCCTGGACTGTCTATGTTCTCTGTGACCTTATGGGGAATAGAGGCCTCAAGGCAGTGACTGTCTTCCGTTGCCAGGCCAGTCTTCAGTTGCCAGACCAGTAGGTATCTTTCTGTGGATAAGACTCAGAGGGATCAGACCCCGCTCTGTCCATCCAAAGCAGGGTGATCTACTCTCTAGTGTCTTATTTGTCCACTGTTTAGGCAGGTCTATGGCAGGTGAGGCATTGGGCAGTTTTGCCCAGTGGTGCATTACCACAATCCAGGTGAGGTCGCTCTGTCCCCCGTCTGTCTTCTCTGGAGGTATTGGGGTCACTGTTAGGATCTGGGGTCTATACTTGTAACTCCAATTAAAAGCCATAATCAGCAGATCTCTGAGGGGTGAGGGCTATCACTGTTTAGTATCTCTTAGGTTGTCTCTAAGTATCTCTATGTTGACAAAACTTTGTCTATAATTTTTTCTGCTTTGCTGTACTATCTAGGTCATTGTAAACATCCTTTTAACTTAAACTGTCTCATAGCCTTGTGAATTTAAATATCTTAAAAGCTGTTTTTGAAAACCTCTAACTTTAACTTTTAACTTTTGTAAAAACCTAGAGTTTCCTTAAAGTATTTTAAAACCTTTCAACTTTGTGTTTATAATATCTCACAGTATAGTGCACATATTTTTCTTTTCAGCAGCATTCTGTCTTTTAGGCCTAAGTCAGCTGTTACACTAAAGCTCAGATATCATATAACCTCTTAATTTTAAAACTGCAGGTTTTTTATAAACAAACTTCAGTTATTTTTGTTTTGTTTTAAACACTTTACTCTTAAACTGAAACAATGACTGTCAGCAAAAGATGTATTCTTGTATAAGAATACACAGAGATATAATCTATCTTATAGATATAAAATCTATCTTAACTTAATATTTTTTTTTTTAGATCTATACCAAAAAACACATTTTTTAAAACACATTTTTAAAAGGTTGGTATTGAGGCCTCAGTTATGTAGGGACCACTGTGATGAGTTAACCTTTTTGTTAGTCTACCCTCCTGACCCTTTGCCTTTTCTCTCAGGCTCTCCAAAGGAGCGCAGAGTATCTGCTCTGTATTGGCTCTCTACCCCTGTGTGTGTTTTTACACACCAAGTATGTCATCTTGTCATCTCATGCAGACTTAAGACAGTTACAGAACTCTCCAGGAAGCCAAGCTTGGGTTAAATTCCTGTCTTAGTTTTAGGGGCAGCAGCAGGAAGGAGGGAACAAGGTATTTTCCCCAGGCCTTCTTGCCTCTCACTTTTCTCAACCCCCAGAAACCCTCTTATCTCCCTGGCAGGGAGCCCACCGCAAAGCACAGCACATGGGATGTCCTTGGGACTTGAATTAACTGAGCTGTTCTTTCTTGTTCCCCTGGGACAAAGTTTCTGGGTCTCCTAAGACCTTTCCTCCCAAATGTCAAGCCAGTTGTTTCTCCTACTGTCTTAGGAATTGGGGAGATTCCACACACCCTGTGAAATTCACCTCTGTCTAACATTTCATCCACGTCCACTCATCTTCCACACTGGGTTGTCATCTTCTCCGCCCGTGTGGTCCCCTCCCTCCTGGCCCCAGCTCAGGACCAGTTTTTTCTGGCCTGTTATGATTCTAACCATTGACTTGAACCACAAAGTGAATCTTTATCCTGGTGACTCAAATAAAAGTATAATTTCGCACACAGATAAAAAGTCTTAATCAGGTCTGGAACAACAGAGGAACCTTAGGACTTTTTCAGAGATGACTTGTTGCCTGTTTACAAATTGTCTGTTAGTGGCAGAAATTATTTTAGCATTTTGTCAAGTAACACAAGCTGCTCCAGGTCTCTCTTTTAAGTTTGTAGCAAGATTCATTTCTAAGTAAACTTGCCCCAGATCTGGCAAGCTAACATTTAAGACAGTGATATTCAAATGAACACAAAATATACATTATTTTTATACATTGACACTGGTGGTCACCAAGACAGAATTAATACATCAGCTGACACTTAACATCTTGAACTCCTGCCCGTAGTAGGATCAGCTTATCAGAACTTTACAGCCAGAATTAATCTATACATTTCAGATCACTTTTTACTTTAATTTTCAAAATAGCTGAGGCTTAACAAAGCTAGCAAAGACAAGCAGGTAAAATATACATCTTTGCACCCGAATAGACCTTCCAACTGTGTGCCTGCAGCACCACAAATAAAGTTCCTCTATTGGAATGTACATTCCTTTTGTCACACCCTCCTCGGCAGTCTGCCTTCCAGGCCTGTTTGAATCAGCTCTGGTGCAGTGGCGGTTCTTAAAAATTCTCTCTTATTTTTAGTATAGAAAAAAACCATCACATGGCTTCTCGATCTCTAAAGACTGCCAGGTTGTTTACTCAAACTTCAATTGCCTTGATTTACTTTGTTTTAATCCCATAACTCTCACCCTAAAAATTTGGCCGTCAGCACAAGGTACATTCCTGTATCTGAATACACAGAGGCATAGCTTCGATCCTGGAAAAGAATGGTAGCGTCCACATCCTAAATGGAGTCATATCCAAAATGCAGTCACACATACGTTACTCAGCTTTAATTTAATGTTCTCTTTTTAAACTTACACTAGAAAAAACATCACACACACTCAGATAGAAAACAGAGAGACCTCAGAACTCCCCTTGATATGATCTGATGCTTTTTTACAGTTTGTTTGCATAAGCAGAGATCCGAAACAGTTCAGCCCAGCGTCCTTTTAAAAACGTCTATCTCCGTAGCCATGCGCGCAAATGGCCACAGAGACGACAGGGACAGTGTGCATAAACCATTCTGGAACTGTGGCCAGCAGCAGAAACTGCTCCAAGAAGTCTCTCCCCAAACAGCAGCCTGTCCTCTAGTTTCTAGCAAGCTCTATCTCAGTGGCAGTCATTACTGGACACCTGAATCTTTAAAACCATTAGTTTTCTTTACCCAAACCACATACATATTTTAAAATACCATTTGAGTGATTTTTACCCAAGAAAGTTTGGCTGTTATCTCAAGAGTGGGTGAGTTGTACTCCCTCCTGCCTCTTTTTGCTTGCTTTGTCTCATTAACTCTTTCCCTCCTGTGGCTGAGAGCCCCCAAACCAAGGCTGCTGAGTTGAAACTGGCAGCTCTGGCTGGGGTGGGCCCCAGTGGTCCGTTCAACGCAGCCCCCACTCCCCTGTGGCGGGCCTTCCACCCCTTGTTTAGGCTTGGTTCGCATTCCCAGCTGGCCCCACGGAGGTGTGGGCAGGGGAGCAGCATTGCCACTTACCCATAGCACAAGAGAGGAGTTGCTTGGCCCACGTTGGATCTCGCGTGTTACACAGGAAAACAGACAAACACAAAACATATGACCATGAAACAGAGACAAACATGAATCACACAAGACAATGGCGCCGCACAATTTCTCAGAGGTTTTCAGGTGTCCAAGAACAAAAAGTATGCATTTTTTCTCTTTTTCACTTCAACTGACTGATAAGTCACTCTGTCCTTGACTCCCTTAAAATGAGACATAATTATGTCAAGAGGTCCAGATGGAGTTTGTCCCACATCCAAAAACAAAGTCAGTCCGAGTTTAGCCGTACACACACACAGAATCATCCATGATTCCAAGCAGGTCAGGTCCTCTCACAACCCAAGCTTCCCGACATGGGTCTTCACGACCCCCAGACAGGAGGGTAGCTCATCAGCAGCCCTCTTATGGCTATGGTGTAACCTCAGACCAATGGTCAAGCGTCAAAGAGAGGGGAGTCGAAGTCGTTTGTCCCATCGTCAAGTCAGTCACAATTAACACAGAGATTAGACACAAAGAGAAACAGAGCACAGATATCAGACATCAGACAGAATTTACTGCCGGTCGTTGTATAACAGAGCTTCTGGCCAGACGTCGAGGCTGCCTGCCCCCCGAACTCAGACATAGAGGAAACCTCATGGCACCCTCCCTGAAACCTGGAGCGTCCTCCAGGGTACGGTCCTGGCTTATACCATCCGGTAAGCTTAAGCCGCGTGGCGGGATCCTCACGGACCATGCACACCACAGACCGTTATAGACACAGACACAGTTCTCACTTGTTCCAGACAGTCAGGCAGACAGATGACTAAACAGACAGACAGGTTACAGGTTAGCGATTGCTCTTACCTCCGATATCCGATCTGCGGGGTCTGGGGAGATGCGGTGGTTCCCGGTCAGGGAACCAAAATAATGTTGGACCCCAAGGGGCCCAAACCGGAACGCCGCACCCCCACAGAGACTCACAGTCGGAAAATCGATGCAAATAGCAAGAGGATTTTATTCCAGTATACTGGGGCCGTTCTAACACGCAGGATAGAACCGACCCCGACCAGCAGAAAGCAAGCCTTTTTATTATTTACAGTTGAAACAATTGCTAGGGGGCTGCATAGTTGCTAAGCACAGACCATGTTGGTGCAAGTTGATTGGTCCCTAAATTGTTTTCCCATTTTGATAGGTAGGGGCCAGTTAACCTCTAAACTGGTTGGTGTTAGCATATAGCAAGGTCGTGGGCAACTGGGAGGAGGGAACTCCTCAGCCCAAGGCTGTGGGACCAAGATCATGCACCATCTGCAGGAAGGGGGCACATTTTCTAGCCCAAGGCTGTCTAGCTGCCTTGTTTGTCTTAGAAAATGTTTTTCTTACAGAAATTGTTTTTGCTTTAACCCTGGGAAACTCTGGAACTGTTCTGGGTCACACTGCCCCTGGCTTGGGCCTATACAATTTTGGTGTTCTTAGAAGCCTGACTAAAGTTTCTTAGGCCTGAGCGATGGACCTGACCTCCACATTACCACCACTTGGTGTCTTGACGTTTTTGTCATGAAAGTATTTCATTTGCTTGGTTATAGTTATCCCAAGATATTTTATATTATTTGTGGCTATTGTTAAGGGCGTTGTTTCCCTGATTTCTTTCTCAGTCCATTTGTCATTTGTATATGGGGGACACCAATTTTTTTTTTGAGTTCATCTTGTAGTCAGCCATTTCACTAAAGCTGTTTATTAGCTTTAGTAGAATTTGGTAGAATTTTGGGGGTTGCTTATATACACTATCATATCATCTGAAAATAAGGATTGACTTTGACTTCTTCCTTTCTAATTTGTTTCCCCTTGATCACATTCTGATGTCTTACTGCACTGGCTAGAATTTCAAATCCTATATTGAATAGATATGGAGAGAATGGAAAACCTTGCGTTGTTCCTGATTTTAGTGGAATTGCTTTAAGTTTCCCTCCACTCAATTTCATGTTGGTTGTAGACTTGCCGTCCATCGCCTTTAGGCAATGTAGGTATATTTAAGTGTGACCTTTGCATTCCTAGTCTCTCCAAAACTTTTATTGTGAAGGGGTGTTGGATTTTGTCAAAGGCTTTTTTTGGCTTATGGTGAGACGATCATGTTTTGCTTCTCAGTTTGTTTACGTGGTGTATTACATGGACTGATGTTTGTATGTTGAACCATCCCTGCACCTCTGTGATGACACCTGCATGGTGGTTGATCTTTTTGATGCGTTCCTGGATTTGGTTTGGACATATTTTGTTGAATATTTTTGCATCTATGTTCATGGGGGAAATTGGACTACAATTCTATTTCTTGGTTGAATCTGTGTCTGGTTTGGGTATCAGGGTGACTGCAGCCTCATAAAATGAGTTTGGTAGTGTTCCTTCTGTTTCTATTTTGTGGAATAATTTGAAGAGCATTGGTGTTAACTCTTTTTTGAATGTCTGATAGTGTTCTGCACTAAAATAGTCTGATCCTAGGCTTTTTTTACTGGGAGACTTTTGATGACTGCTTCTATTTTCTTGGGAGTCATAGATCTATTTAAATTGTTTATCTGATCTTAATTTAACTTTGGTAGGTGGTATTTATCAAGAAAATTATCCATTTCTTTTAGATTTTCAAATTTTTTGGAGTATAGGATTTTAAAGTATGACCTGTTAATTCTTTGGATTTCCTTGGTGTATGTAGTTATATCTTCCTTTTCATTTCTAATTTTGTTAATTTGGATATTCTCTCTCTGTCTTTTAATTGGTTTGGGTGTGTCTGTCTTTGTTGATTTTCTCAAAGAATCAACTCCTTTGTTTTGTTTTCTCTGTTTCTGTTTTGTTGATTTCAGCTCGCAGTTTGATTATTTCTTGCTGTCTATTCCTCTTTTGGTTCTAGACCTTTAGGCGTGCTGTTGAGTTGCTAGTATGAAATCTAGCACTTTTTTATAGGCACTTTGTGCTATAAATTTTTCTCTTAGCACTGCTTTCATTGTGTCTCATAAGTTTGGGTATATTGTGGATTCATTTTCATTGAATTATAGAAAGTCTTTAATTTCTTTCTTGACCCAGTATTCAGTAGAGAATTGTTCAGTTTCCATGAATTTGTAGTTATTCTGTTGTTGCTGAAATCCAACTTTAACCCATGGTGGCATGATAGGATAAAGGGAGCTATTTCAGTTTCCTTCTATTTGTTGAGACTTGCTTTGTGGCCAGGTATGTGGTCAGTTTTGGTGAAGGTTCCATGAGGTGGTGGGAAAAAGGTATATTCTTTTGTGTGTGGGTGAAATGTTCTGTATATATCTGTTAAGGACATTTGATTTATAAAGTCTGTTAGCTCCAGTACTTTTCTGTTTGGCTTTTATTTGGATGACCTGTCTGTTGGTGAGTAGATATTGAAGTCTCCCACTATCAATGTGTGCAGGTCGATGTGTGTTTTAAGCTTTAGTAATGTTTCTTTTACAAACATGGAAGCCTTTGTGTAGAGGGTATTTCAATTAAGAATTGAAATGTCATCTTGGTGGATTTTTCCTTTGATGAGTATGAAGCGTCCTTCCCCATCTCTTTTGATTAATTTTGGTTTGAAGTCTTTTTTGTTAGATGATTATACCATCTAACACCATGGCTACACCAGCTTGCTTTTTGGGCCTGTTTACTTGGAAAATCTTTTCCCAATCCTTTAGTCTGAAGTAATGTTTAACTTTGATGTTGAGGTATGTTTCTTGAATGCAGCAGAAGGATGGATCCTGTCTTCATATTTTTTTTTCTGTTAATCTGTGTCTTTTTATTGAGGAATTGAGTCCATTAATGTTGACTGATATCAGTGACCCATGATTGTTAAGTCCTGTTATTTTGTAGTTGTTGTTTGTGGTGTGTGTGTGTGTCCCTCCTATTGATTTTATGGGGTCATATAATTTATTTCCTGTGTTTTGATGAGTGCAGTTAAATTCTTTGGTTGGAGTTTTTTTCTAGTACCTTCTGAAGTGCTAGATTTGTTGATAGATATTGTTTGACTTTGAATTCTTCATAGAATATTTTGTTTTCAAAATAAGAAAAACTAGAGCAAAGCTTAAGGGTAATGGAGAACCTTCTCAAAGATACAGGGAGGGACTAAAGTCTGAGTATGGATATTACTAATAGGGTAGCTTATAGAGTAGTCATGGGGCCATAGACTGGTATTTAAAAGGGCATTCAGAAGAGAGGGTCAGCCTGATTCCAGACCCCCACAAAAAGACTCATGGAATGTACCCTTATGGCCAAACCCCCAAGGATCCCCTTTGAAGAATGTAGGGGATCAGGCTGAGGAGGAAAGGGAGAGTTGCATGAAAGTTGGAGTCTGATGAATATGCAGAGCTGAGTTTGATATAATTAGTACCGGGTGTCCATTACAAAGGCAAAGGGAAAGAAAACTCAACGGTTTTGCTCAAGATTCTCTCACTTTGATATTCTTGATCATGTCCTTGCAAGGGAGCCAACCTAATGAAATCCAGAGACAAGACTCAGTCCTCATTCAGGAAGAAATAAAACTGCCTCCTATGGGGGGCGTCCAGACCATCAACCCTGCCAATCTCTCTTGCCCTCCAACAGCACAGCCATAGACAAATGCGAGCTCCTCAGCAGGTGTTTGGTGTACGGGAACTGGCCATGGCAGCCAATGTGTAATATCCAAGAGAAATGATGAACAAATAAAAGTGCAACCAAGTCTGCAGCAGTTCAGGGATGCTGGACAAGACACAGTGAGCTCACATTAGGAAACTCCCAGCTTAAGAGACACAAACAATCCTGTATGCACAGAGATGGAAAACATCTGCACTCTTTCTGTATGAAATGGAAAGCAGGCTTTGTGATTGTAACAGGGTTCCAGACTTTAGTAGGCCATGAGACCTTAACACAACTGACTCTATGGTGGAAGTGCCATTCAGGCTGTAAGACTTAGCATGGAGACAGTACCACCTGTCAAAATTAAAATAAAGGTCTAATCCATCAAAGTCTATATAGTTCTGGGAAAGTCTCAAATTGTACTCACCTTGCTTTTTAGCTTCTGTCGTTCTGCTTCTGGCTAACTATTCTTGTTAACTGAGGTGTCAACCCAGGATGTGGTTTTTGTGCTTAAAAGCTCATCCTGAGAAAGGCTCAGAACTACACTGGTAATCCAAACACCCAGTGTAGTCTCTAGCCAGCTGATAAAGACTTTCTATTGGCTTAAACCCATGTCTGAGCAGTCTTCTCTGGTGGACATCCCACAGCGGTGGTACTTTACAAAATGATTCATTGATTTAGTGTGTAGGTGGCTGCACACACCACAGCACGGTCTGGAGGTCACAGGACAGTTTCTCAGGAGTTTGCTTTGAGGCGGGTCTTTGTTTCTGTGGCTGTGCTGCTTACAGCAGTTTTGACTTCTTCTCCTGCCTCCACCCACCATCTTGTAGAAGTGATGAAATCACAGGTGTGTGCACTGAATCCTGCTTTTTATGTGGGATTTAATTGAATTTAATTTAATTGTCAGACTTATGCAACAGGTGCTTTTACCGGCTGAGCCATCTCCGTGGCCGGATACTGCTTTTACTTTAAAGAATAAGAGTAATCTATCTGGAAAGCACGGAAAGAATATACCAGAGACACAGTGGTGAGGGGTTTGGGGATAGGGCAGAAAAAGAAGACGGTGAGGCCAACTTTTTGCTGAGACAGATATTGTTTGAAATGTTTCCATTAATAAATGTGTTTTTAATTAAAATAATAATTTCACTAGAACACACACACACACACACACACACACACACACACACACACACACATACACACCTGGAAAAATAGACAAAAGTATCAGCAGGATTTATTTTTAAATCAGTAAGTTTACAGTAATGTTTACACTTTCTACACTTTTATGTTTTGTGGAACTCTGCTTCTAGAAATAGTGACTGGGGCTATTTGAGAACTTCAGTCAAGCACAAGATGAAATCTATGTGAAGTTCTAGTGCTTGGACATAGGAGGAACCATTGTCAGAACCCGGGAAGGTGCAGGGGCTATCTCTAGCAAGAGCAACACCTCTAGCTTCAGCACCCTAATTAGTAATGGTACTAATTTCAGTATAAATACCCTCAGCTTATGGGCACCACACCAGTGATGGAGAACTCAGGCAGCCTGTCTGGGAACAGCCCCCACCCCAATCTGATGATACTGCTGATGGAAAAGTTTTCTACCAGACTAGATTTGCATCCAAGATCAGAAAAAAGAGGGAGAGGGAGGGGGAGAGACGGGGAGGGAGGAAGAGAGGGGTGGGGTAGGTCCAGGACTCCAGCCCATAGAATGGCACTGCCCACAGTTAAGGTGGGCCTTCCACTTCAGTCATCCTAAATCTAGATGATCCCTCACAGGTATTCCTAGATGCTTGGTTTTAGATCTTGTCGAGTTGACAACATTAGCTGCCACAGAAGCAGATGTGAGACTGTTAGGAGCAGACAGATGAGGAATGGATTAGAAAATAATGTGAGGTCTACCCTTTCCATCCCAGCGAAGACAGTCGCTCAGGGCACATGTGTCCATCGCTCCTGCTTTCATGTTGATTGTGTCTGCCTTTTGGCCACATTCTGGCCATGCTTGTCTTTCAAGCTAACTTTTGTTTGGATGGACTAAGCTAGAAAGTCAGGTTGACTATGCTCTTCACAAGTATAAAAAGCAGAAAAGAAGAGTTAGCCACAAGTCTCCCTGCATGACAGCCCCCAGGGCAGAAACTTTGGAGCTTCCACTGCCCCTGCATCTCACATGACAGGGAAAAAGCCGGTGTCCTCCTGGATCTTGTGTTCTCTCCAGTGTAGCCAAAAGATGAGAGAGACTGAGTGTGGTTTCGGACACAGCTATGAGAGAGGGCTGTGAGGGTGTGACCATCCACACATAAGGGAACCACAAGGGGAAATGTGTCTGTGGCTGAGTCCTGGGGTTTTGTAGTTAGATCTAGAATAATAATCATCACTTAAAAAAAATAAAAGCACTGGGGCGGGGGGTGGGGTAGGGGTGACATTGGCTTACTCCTCCACATTCAGTTTTAGGTCCCAGCATCCGTATGACCACTTGTAATGGTCCATAACTTCTGTTCCCTGGGATCTGGCGCCCTCTTCTGGCACCCCTGGGTACAAGGCATGCAGGTGATACATTTACATGCAGACAAAACACTCATACACTTAAATTTAAATAAATCTGAAAATAGAAAAGCTTTGTATTTTTAAACACCTAGATAATATTACAAACTTCTTTGTGTCAACAAATAATAGTTTTAGTTTTTTAGCTTTGTTATTCTTTAAAATAATATTTTTAGTATTTTATTTTGTACAATGTATTTTCATCATATCATACTCCTCCCCCAACTCCCCCAAGATCCTTCTTCACATCTCTACCCGCCCAACTTCATGTTCTCTTCCCCCCTCCTCTATTGGGTCTGGTTTGTGTTGGCTGATTACTCCTGAGTATGGGGGTTGCTCTAGAGTGTGCTCAGCATACCAGGCATCACAACGTTAAAGAAACCTCTTTCAGTAGCAATTTAATGCCAATAGGTCCTTGGCTAGGGCCGAGATTTCATACCTACCTCCTCTTCTCCATGCTGGGATTTTGTCTTTGCAGAGCTCTTGTATACAATGTCACAACCGCTGTGAGTTCATCTGTGTACCTGCCCTGTTGTGTTTAGAAAATACCGTTTCTTTGAAGTCATCCAACCATGTTTTAGCTCGAACAATCTCTCCTCTCCCTCTTCCACTTACATCCTAAGCCTTTAGTGGACTGAGCACTCCTAAGTCTTTATTCTATGAACATTGACCTGTTGTGGGTCTCTGTTAATTGCCCACACTGCAAGAAGAGAACTAATGAGAACTGAGAGATGCACTGCTCCATGGGTGTAGCAATAAGTCACTAGGAATCATTTTATTGTTATGACCATTTAGCAGAAAAAGTAATAGTAGTTTCCCTCCATCTAGCTACAGGCTCATGACCTCATTAACAAGGCCAGGTGTGGGGCCATCTGGTGGAGAAAGCTGTAAATTCAATGGATAGTTATGTCACGTTTCCCCTGTAACATTCAGGACACTATTGGATCAGTAGGCCTATCATTCCGGGTCATTATCAGAGCTCACAGTGTTCACAGTGAAGGAGATTAACCATTGCTTTTCTTCTCCAGTAGTGTGCATAACACCTTCTAAGCACTATGAATAGCTTTGCTATTTTTTAAAAAAGGGAAGCATGGATGGATTAATAAACATATGTATGTATTTATATAAATCAGGAACATTTTGTTTGGATACATTATAGGTAGAGTATGAATATTTTTACATATAAATATGAATTTTCTCTTAATTTCTAATTTGGATTTTAGTAATTTCATTGTCACTGAATGATGGGAGGGGCCCACATGCTTTTGCAGATTAGAAATAGAACTCTATGGAACAGCTGTGTTTCCTTGGTAGAATCAGTAGACCATTTGTGAGCTAGAAGGGCAAAAACAATGAAGCTCCAAATCAGTAGAGCATGTATTTTCCTGCAGGGCAGACAGAAAGCTGCCCTTTTTGATGGCACTCAAAGGCAGTGGGTTACCACGGCAGGGGTTCTCCGGAGCTGGTGCTGAGGGCCTGTGCTGTCTAAGGAAGCTCAACAGGATAGAGTGGTGGAGAGGGTGAGAAGGACAAATTTTAGGACAGAATTACATCCTGTGCTCTAGCCCAGACCCAGAGAGACAAACATTGCATATTCTCTCATGTTCTTTTGCATATTCCAAATCTTCGGATGTGAGTGTACAACAGGAAGTCACACAGAAACCTGGAAAGTACTAAGGGGCCGTGGATGTGGAAGAAAGAGCTATAGAGCAGACGATAGTAGGACACAGGGAAACCATTGTATGGGCCATAGTAGGGAAACTGGGGAGAACTGGGGGCACTTTAACTGGGGAGAAGGAGGAAGAGCAGTAGGAGGAGGAGAGGGAGGACACTAAGGATGTTTTAAAAAGCCAGAGAAACACTAATTTATTCTTACTTAAATCAAATGTATGTTATATTATCATGTTACAAGTAGATTGCACTGTATTAATATATGCAATGTTATTATATTAATAAACTATAGATATATTTCAAATGATATCATGCCACTTGGGGGTAATAATGCTTCTCCCAAGATTATGTAACAAAATCCTCAGAGCCGAGCTTGGGAAGTCTCTTTTCAAGTTGTTGGTCAGGGCTGTCCAAGAGATTCACAAAACAGCATATGTTATTGCTGCTGCCTTTGGTTGCCTGCCAGAGTTTGAAGGTAAGACTCTATTGCTGAAGACACCATCCTCTTCAGACAAGGGAGGAGTCATGATGGAACGGACCTGGAAGGGTACTTAAGACTAGCTCTCATAGTAGCTGATGCTATGCAAGCTGCCAAGGGAGACGAACAAGCGACAGTGCTACTCTTCTTCTTCTTCTTCTTCTTCTTCTTCTTCTTCTTCTTCTTCTTCTTCTTCTTCTTCTTCTTCTTCTTCTTCTTCTTCTTCTTCTTTTTTTCTTCTTCTTCTCCTCCTCCTCCTCCTCCTTCTTCTCCTTCTCCTTCTTCTCCTCCTCCTCCTCTCCCTCCTTCCTCTTCTTCCTTCTCTTCCCCCTCCTTCCTCTTCTTCCTCCTCCTCCCTTTTCCCCCTCCCCCTCCTTCCTCTTCCCCCTTCCCCTCCTTCCTCTTCCCCCTCCACCCTCCTCCCCCTCATTCTTCTTCTTCCTCCTCCTCCCCCTCCTCCTTCTTCTTCCTCCTTCTCCTCTTCCTCCCTCTTTCTTCTTTAGCAGACAGAGACTATTATAGGAATATAACTCACTGGTAAAAGGCATGCAAAGATTGAGAGTCAAAGGCTAGGAGAAGAACCTATCAAGCTGAAAGTAAAGTGATATAGCTATCCTGATAGCTGATAAACTATAGGCTTTAAATCAAAATTAGTCAGAAGAGATAAAGATTAATAAAGGAAATCAGTTCATCAAAAGGATGTAATTGTAGATGTATATGCACTAAATTCTTAGCCTCTCAATTTCACAAAACAAGCACTAATGTACATAAAAAGCCATATAAATGCTGAGATGTAGTGGGTTATTAAAAACTCCACTCTCAATTTAGATGGGTCATTAAATCTACAAATCAGAGCATAGACCTTTTATCCCAGCACTTAGGAGGCAGAGGCAGGCGGATCTCTGTGAGTTCAAGGCCAGCCTGGTCTGCAGTGTGAGTTCCAGGACAGCCAGAGTTACAACAGAGAAACCCAGTCTCAAAACAACAAAACAAACAAACAAAAACATGTTGTGGAAGTTTATTTTTTGGTTATGTATAAAATAATTGTTTTGTGCACTGTTGGGTGAGGGGCAGCCTAGGTCTTGGCATTTTGTATTGTCTACAGGTGTTGGATTTATGTAGGGGATTTTGATTGCGCATGATCTGCACATGCTATCAGTAGAATACCTGAAGTGTTCTGTATTGATAAAAATGCCTGAGCTAGAATGCTCAAGGTTCCACGGCCTAGTATAGCATTTGTCAGGATAGTGGTTCCCTCTACTGAGGTCTGCCAGGGATTGCATCTATAAAAATGCCTCTGTGTCTTCCTTGGTTAAACTCTATCACAGATCAAATGTACTTACAGAAAAAGAAGAATAAGCTAAACTTCAAAATAGTATATAGCAAGAAAAAAATTGCACAGTAGAAATTAATTAAATTGAGACTAAGGACCTAATCAAACACAGTTGGTTCTTTGAAAATAAAAACAGGATTGACCCAACAAAAGGGAGCGAAGACTAGATTAATAAAATTAAAGAGGGTGTTGGAGATTCCAGTGAAGTCCAGAGAGCCATTAAAGAATACTCCAAAATCTCATATTCCAAAAGACTGAAAAATATAAAAGAAATCCCTAGATGCATATAACCTACCAAAATTAATCAAGTATACAAGCAAAAAACAAAGCAGCGATGAAGTGTCTCTGCACAAAGAAGAGCCCAGGACCAGAAGCATCTGGTGCCAGATTCTATTAAAGATTGAAAGAGTTAGCACTCTCCGAACATAGAATGAAAAGGAAAAGAATGTTAATAACAAATTATTTTGAAAAGAAGGAAAGCTATAGACCAATTTTCCTGATGAAAACTGATGTAAAAGTTCTCAGTTAGATGATTGAAAACTGAATTCGAGAACACATTAAGATCATGCATTGTGACCAAGTTGGTTTCATCCCCAAGATGTATATGATTCATATGCAAATGCAGGTGGTTCAACATATACAAAGCAACAATATAATACAACATATAAATAGACTTGAGGTAAAAAATATCACATGATCTCAATCAATGCAAGTAAGACCATTGGCAAACTTCGATGTCTCTTCATGATAAAATTCCAGAATAAACAAGAAATAGAGAGACAGACTTAAACATGACAGAGGCAAACACGCAGTCAACATTATACTAAATGGCAAAAGCTCAGAGCATTTGTCCTGTATTATGGAAAGAACGAACGGTACCCTCTGCTCCCATTTTTATTCCATACAGTGCACAAAGGCTTAGCCAGAGCAATAAGGCAAGAGAATGATGTTATGTTTGCTATAACTCTCTGTCTAAAGATTCTGTATGGACAGAAGTCATTATTACTCTGAAATTGCTGGGTTACAGAATGATTACTATATGGGTTTTGAATATGAGAAGGAAACTAGCTGCCAAGTGAATAAAGAACAATGTGATGAAATACAGTGGACAATATGCTTCGACTATGGGTCTTCTAAATTCCATAGTACCTGGCGCTGAGTAGGGAATCAGCAGTGATTAGTTCACAGTCTGTTGGAATAGTCCCACCCGGTAATACCAGTTTATCAGGTTCACATTCCTAGGGTATGGTGTAACACAGACTGGGCTAGATGTGATGTAATATTTGAAATTCAGCAAGAAAGGAAAAAAAAAACTGAAGGAAATCCCCAAATAAAAATGAGAGAGAGCCAGTGAGGTGCCTCCTTTGGTAAAGGCATTTGCTAGAAGGGATGATGTCCTGAGTTCGATCCCCAGAACCCACAAGGTGAAGGAAATCATCTCCTGCAATTGTTCTTCAAGTGCAATGAGCTTGTAGCACACAGTAAATAAACACATAAATGCAGAACAAACTAAAGGGACTAAAAAGCAGCTGGTCAGTGGCAATAATTTAATGTCCATTGCAGGGAAGAACTATGAACTCTTTACTAACTCAAAGATTTCTATACTGGAAGAAAAAGAAGCATAGATTAAGCCACAAACTTAGGTCTCAAAGGAGCCAGAGAAATGATGAGCGAATTAACAAATCAGGCCATTCCAGGCGCCATGCTTCAGAGAATGGTGGAGAACGTGGCAGACTCTGAGCATATAAAGTTCAAAGCCAGATTTCCTTAAAACACAAACGACAACTGAGGAAAATGTACTGGCATGTGAACCTGGTCCTGGGCGACGATTTATAAGCCCCTGCAATAAAGAAAAGAAGAAAAAAAGAGACCTAGAAAGAGAAGGTGAGGGAAATGGCCACAGGAAAACTGGAGTTATTCAAGCTGATAAACTTACTAGAGGAATAGCCGAATAACCAGGGTGTGCAACTAACTGGAAGTGAGCAGAGAAAGCTCCAGGGCACTTTGTTGTCTTATACCCCTTCAGCACTACAAGATGGCGCTCTCGAGAAGCTGACGCTACAGACAACCCTGCTTCCTTGGAACCCTGCTTGCTAGGAGGGTGGGTTGAAAGAGGTGAGCTAGGCAGTGCAGCTGCTTTGTCTTATTCGAGGCCTGGGGTGCCCTCTGGCTTCCCAGCCCTTACGCCTTGTGTGATGTCTATTAAGAACAGACGTTGGTGAAGCAGTCTGCGTCGGTGCTGCTGACTCCACAGACCACAGGTGGAATAGCAAAGGGTTAAACAACTAGATGAAAGGAGACATGAAGACTCTGATTGCTATCATCTTAAAAAGAAGAACACGATGTAGTTAAGTGTTTCTAGTGCAGCAAATGCTCTGAGCCCCATAATAAGGTATTTCAGGATGTTAAGAGGCAGGCACCAGTCAAAAAGGGTTCACCATTCCTAGTGATCAAGTGTGGCTGCCAGCCCCTGCTCTGGCCAGTGGAGTAAGACCACTGCTGAGGTGTAACTTCTGGGTCATGACTTCAAAATACACCGGTTTCCTCTACTTCTCTCTGGATAGAATACTGACACGGGGATTAGTTATCTTGGGCCTCAGAAAGGAGGACATTAACTTAAGAATGACTAAGCAAAACCACATAACCTAAGCTTTGTACAAGACAGGTTGCCTCCCTCCTTCCCTCCTTCCTTCTTTCCCTCCTTACTCCTTCCCCCCCTTTCTTCCTTTCTTAATAGAGTCTCGCTATGTTGCCCAGGCTGACCTTAAACCCATTATCCTCCGGCCTTACCCTCTGCAGTCCTTGTGCTCCTGAAGCCCATGCTCCCATGCCCAGCTCAGTTATTTGTTTGTAGAGAAATCTTTAAAAAACCTGCTGTTCTTCAGGGTCTGGCAAGTGCAAGCTATAAGCCATGTCGCTAATTTGTCAAGTTCAGTTACCGGGAACAGAATTCACTTGAAGTAGGATGATTGTTACAGGAAGCTGAACAGCTTGTAGAAGTGAGAGAGCGCTCAGGACCAGACACCAGGTGGAGCTTTCAGAAAGGACTCTGCAAACCACAATGCAAATGGTGTCACCCAGCAGCTGCTGTGTCTGCCATACCAGAAAGCCACCACTACAAAGTCCTGATGAGGGTGTCACCATTCGAGGGAAGTTGTGGCATGCTCCACCCCTCAGCCCCTGCTGCCATCTGCACCAGGAAGATGATGCCCTGAGACTCTGTGACATCCACAACAGGCATGACTGGCACTGAGACCTCTGTCCACGCAGTGGCAGAGAGAAGCTGTTCCAGAGGAGCCTCCAGTTAAAACCTGCACTGTCACGTCCAGCTAGCTAAAGTCTTACTTAAAGCCATATCTAGGCCCAGCACCTGGGAGACAGAGGCAAGGGGTGAAGGTCCAAGGTTATACTTGGCTACATGGCAAGTTTAAGGTCAACCTGGGCTACATGAAACCCTATTTCAAAAAAACAAAAAAACAAAAAGCAAAACAAAACAAAACAACAACAAAAAAGCAAACAAAACCCAATAACATATCTACTAGGAATATGGGGGGAAATGAAGCTTTCATCTTCCTGGACTCTGAGGTTCAGGAAGATACTGTACCAAGCCAAGGGATGTTTTGAATATTATACAGTCTTTATAGTTCATCAGAATCCAGGAAAGTATAGAGAAAAGCAATAATGAAAATAGTCTGTACTGGGAAAAGAATAAATAAGTGGGTTCCACCTGTCAATCAATGCAGTAAGAAATTCAACCATTGTGGCGGCGATAAGAACGGCCCACACAGACTCATCTGAATACTTAGGCAATGGCACTCTCAGGAAGTGTGGCCTTGTTGGAGTGCGTGTGGCCTCGGAGGAACTGTGTCAGTGGGGGCGGGCTTTGGGGTTTCAAATGCCTCAGCCAGGCCCAGTGGCCCTTTCTCTTCCTGCTGCCTGTGGATCCAGGTGTAGAACTCTCAGATCTCTCTCTCCAGCACCATGTCTGCCTGTGTGCAGCCATGCTTCCCACCATGGAAACAATGGCCTAAACCTCGGAACTGTAAACCAGCCCCAGTGAACGTTTTCCTTTGTCAGAGTTGTCGTGGTCATGGTGTCTCTTCACAGCAATAGAAACCCTAACTAAGATAACTGTCTATGAGAATGGAGTATGTGCAAAACAGCATTTTAAAACAATGGCATAGGAATGATCTTTCAGTGAATAACAGTTTGACAACCGGCTTATCATTTAGAAAACTTTCTGAGAATATATCAGGGCAAATTCCATATAGGTTAACAATGTAAATGTGAACTGCTCAAATATGAAAACATGCAATTTGTGAGGTAGAGTTCAGTAAGTGTCTGGAGAACACGGGAATCGTTCTTATTGCTAATCCATCGCCCTATGTAAGAACTCTATGTTCATCTTACTCGTCTGAAACCCAAACTCAGAACTGATGTCTACGAGGGCCTGGTCGTTTATTTAAACTCAAATCCTTGGGTGATTTAAAAATTCCTCTAAGGGCATTCAAAGCTTTAGGTTTTTGATTTTTTTGAAATTTTAGCTATATTTTAAAAACCCGCAGGATACAAAATTTATCATCTTAAAAACTCTGAGATGGTTGATTGGTGTTCATTATTTTCATATTCTTGTGCAACGTATTTCTAGAGTCTTTTGTTTTACAGCACTGAACCTTCACAGTTGGCAGAACAGCTTCCCCATTTCTTCTCTCCAGCAGACCCTGGTCACTGTGTTGATTGACATACAGGCTGCTTTCACCTCTGGCTGCTATGACCGATGCCGTAGTGAGCACAGCGTATCTAGGTACCCCTTTGAGATCCTGTTGGCAATACTTAATGGAGAAAAATAATGATTTTAAAAACAAACCATACACAAGCCAAATAAAACAGATTCTCGCCCAAGCCGGTCCGCTGCCACCGCAGCACATGCTCTTTCTTTGCTGTTTACCACGTTCCAGAGGACAGTAGGGAGGCCTGACAAAGATCCGAGTCTGAGGAGATGCAGTATCCAGACAAATTGTCTATGGGTCCTTACTTCACTCCGGGCAAAATCAACAGCATCAGGAATGCAGAACCGGGGAATGGGCTAGGGCAACGCTCAGTGATAACAGTGCTCACTGCCCTTGCAGAGGACTCACATTCAGTTCCCAGCGCCAGGTCAGGCGGCTCAGAACTGCTGCAACTCTAGCTCAAGAGGCCTCTCCTGGCTCCATAGACACATGAGCGTGCACACACAGACACAGCCCCAGACGCATGAGCACAAATGAAAATAACGCCTTTCAGAAAAGACTAAACTATGGGAGAAGCCGAGGAATTGGAGGCTTCTGAATTCAAGTTGGCAGTGATCACAGTGATGAGAGATAGCATGGGGTATTAAACAGCAGTGGAATTAAATGTCTTTGAACTTTGAGGGTATCAGCATTCATATTCTCAAGTTAAAGGATTGCTGAGGTGAGGTGAAGGTGCTAAAGTCAGGCTTCAAACTCCCAAAGAGCAACACAGAAAAGGATGGATATGGATGACAGAAGCAGGAAATGGTCAGATAAGGCAGGTTCCCAAGTACTATCTGTACTTGGTTAAGGCTGAGGTGGTTTCTGGGGCCATGTGCTCTGAAAGGAACCTTCGAGGGCAAAGCAGAGCCCTAGTCAAGGGCACCCTACCCAACCTTATTTTGCAGAGAAACCAGCTTTCTTACAGAGTGCCTGGATGGTGTCTGTAGGTGGGAACAGGGGTCATGGGGGAGCAAACATGAAGTCAGCATCTGATAGTGAGACAGGTGTTTGGGCGAGGTATCCTGTAGACGAACCGAGGCTAAAATGGACCTCCTACACAAGATTCAGTTCAGATGTTGAGACTCATGGAACCACACACACATGAGATATTATGGGAAGAGTTATCCATCATTGATGAGGATCTTGAAGCTCAGGGAAGGTTTACTCAGGTGTAGAAATGCCTTAAGAATTCAGGGAGTGGAAACTGGGTCAGGAGGTTTGGGGAGTGTTCCCTCATGCTGGCCAAGACTTGCACAATTGAACTTCCAATGAAAGTCAAAGGAGAGTGTGTCCAGGCTTTCTTATACACTTGCTCTGATGTGAGACATGAAGTGGGAGCAGAGCAGGTGTGCTCTCAGGATTGGCTGGCTGTCAGAAAACAGTCTTTATTACAGTGTGCCAGGGCACAGCAGTGCCCTAGTCTAGTGAGAGATCTAACATCCAGGGTCATGTGCTGGGGTACAACTGCTTACATTCTTAGGAGAAATCAGCAGCCAGGGACTTTTGAGGCTGGGACTCCACAGCCTTGTGAAATTTTGGAGAATTTCCCATTACCCATGTTTGGCATTTATGTTGTTTCCTATGAGGATTGCCAAAACAATTTTACACAACAAGACGGCTGGCGATCTTGTCAGCTGGGGTAGTGAGAACATTTGGGCTGATATGGCTGCTTGGTACGCACTAGCTATTTGTAAAATCATTTTTATCTTTATTTAGGTGTATGTGTATATTTCCATGAGGGTGAGCGTCACAGAGGCCAGAAGAGGTCATCAGATACCCTGGGGTTGGAGTTACAGGGGTTTGTGAGCCAGAGCAGAGCTGGGGTCCTCTGCAAGAACAACAAGAGCTATTAACCTCTGGGCCATCTCTCTAGCCCAAAATGAGATACTTTTTAAACTCTAGTTGATGTGATCGTGTACCCGGATGGGAACCATCAGCCCCTGGACTTTTCAGGTTGTATTTGTTATGCACACTTTGGGTTAAGCCTGGGGAGCAGAAGGGACACAGAAGCCACCTTTCTGCTGGTTGGTTGTTTTTCTCCTACTGGACAGAATCATGGACCGTGCCCCAAGTCTTGAGCTTTTCCTAAAATGGAGCTCTAGCATCCAGTCACATACTTTGTGGGTGTTGACACGCAGTAGTAGTTTCCAGGTCCCAATTTTCTGATGCAAGATGGTTGCTTCTCAGGACAGTTCAGCTTTGCACTGTTTGAGGACATATCCCTGGAGCCCCAGCCTAGGACCTTCTCCTCCTGCTGTGCAGTTGACCTGCAAACACTATGCCTTCTGTTAAGTTCCTTTGTGCTTAATATAACCAGGGTGCTTTCTATGTTCTGCATTGAATTCTGTTACTGTGTATCTTAGCAAACGGTCAAGATCATATTGGAGATGCTGGACTCCAAGCTATAGTTAGAGATGAGCGACCACGGGGACCCCATAGGTGACAGAAAATGGTGATTTCTCAAGAAAGATAGTTGTAAGTTGTTTTGGGGTTCTCAGAGGTCCATCCTCTGATCCTACAAACCTTGAAACTATAAAGGAGAGGGTCTCAGATGGGTTTCTTAATCAGTAGTAAAAGGTGCTTAGCATTGTTTTGAATATTCATTTGCTTCTGAATTTCCAAGAGATTATTCCCTAAGAAGCACAGACATCTCAGCACAACTATAATATGAATGGAATACCTATTTTCTCTTCCTCCCCTTTCTCTGCTATGGGTAAGAGTGGCATTTGTATCAGTGTGTCTATCCCTGAATTTAGTAAGATCAAAAAGAAAATTTTCTCAGGGCAAGCATAGTGACAATTTCTAAAATTTAAAAGTTGCTATCAATCCCATCTGACACAGCTCTAGCAAAGGACGTCATTCTTGATTCAATTTCACAAATACAAAAGTATGACGGGTATCAAGATCATGACCTCCAAAGATTCTGGTACCATCCTTTACTCCATTTGGGACTAATAAATACATGAAAAAATGTTTAACATCTTTAGGCATCAGGAAAATGCCAGTGAAAACCACATTGAAATCTTAACCACATTAATCATCTTAACTCAGTTATCACAAAAACCAAAAAAGCAGTTTTCACAGAAGGGGCTGGTCGGGTACCTTGCTACAGGTAGGGTTCAGCAACTATGGAAAATTTTCAAGGAAACTTAAAACAGAACTGCTCTATGGTCCAGCTACGCCACTCCAAGTCAGCATTATGACAGTGAGACCTGCACCCCCATGTTGAGGCGCTGTTCACAAGATCTGATTCGAGTGTTTTCTCTCATATGTGGTGTTTAGAATGGAACCAAAAAGACACAATGATAAAGTGGGACCATTAGGAATATGAAGGGAGAGAAGTAAAAAAGAGATGAATAGGGGAAAGAAAGGACGAAAGGGGAATGATCAGGATCAAGGCATATTACATGCATGTAAGGAAACTCATCATGAAACCCATCAATTTTTACAATTGGTATATGTGCTCAAATAAGTTCATTTTAATGATTGAAGTATAATTTAAATACTGTACAATCCACCCATTTAAAGAGCATAATTCAATGGTTTTAAGTATACTCAGAGTTTTCCAACCATCACCGGAATTGATTTGTAGAAATTTTCAATACCACTAAAAGAAACCTCTCGGCTCTTGCTCTGGTTCCCCTGTTCCTAACTCGAGGAAAACAGTACTCTTCTCCATCTCTCCAGATTCTCTGATTTCATACAATGAACACGCGGCCTCTGGGACTGGCTTCTCTTACTCGCCATAATGTTGTTAAGGTCCACCCACACTGGAGCAGGCCAGCTCTTCATTCCTTCTTTGGCAGGCTATGCTCTAATAGCCTAGATTTTCTTCACCTATTCATCAGTGGATGGCCGTTGCATTCGTACCCACCTCTGAAAATTAGGAAGCACACTATTGTCAATACTCAATACTAGGTTTGTGTGGGACATGGATTTTCATTTTTCTTGGTTATATTTATACCTCTGAGTAGAACTACTGTGTCATATGGGAATGCCACATTGGCCATTTGAGGATATGCCATACTGTTTACCAAAATAATCAGAGCATTTTATATTTCTACTGCTAAGTATGAGGTTTCCATTTTGTTCACGTATTTGCTAATTTCTCTTAATGTGTAACTTTTTATGTTTACAAAAATATTTTAATAAGCATAGTAGAACGGAAGAAGAAAATGGGAGAAGGGACATATTTTATGGCACAAAAATCATTATACATAGATTTAGAAACAGCTCAGTTTTGAATGCCTACTTAAATATGACTTCAGATGCATTTCAAAGTTTTGCAGATTGTGTTGAACTGAGGTTCTGAGAATACATCATAAATGTTATATACTCCAGATGAAAATGTCACGCTTTGCTAGGGACCAAGTAACTACTAACACAAGCTTTTCTTTTTGAGGCAGAATCTCAGGTAGCCCAGTCTGGCCCAAACTTACTACATAGTTGAAGATGTCCTTGAACTTCTGATTCTCCTGCTCCACCTTCCAAGTGCTAGGACTACAAGTGTCCACCAGCACACCCACTTTATGTGTTACTGGAGATGCAATCCAGGGCTTCGTGCATGCTGGGCAAGCATTCAACTCAGTGAGCCACACCCCCTGCCCACAACAAAGGTTTCTTTTCTCAGCTCAGTTTATTAAGAGCACAAGAGTTATGAAATATACTAAATCTTAAGCACATTAAATTCATGATCCTACCAAGATGTTTAAAGAGTGCAATGACTTCTCAAATTATAGTGGTTGAACCATGAGGAGCAAAATATGAAATACCCGTAGCAACACAGAACACAGTGAAGTATTTGGAGAGAGCTGAGCACCTTGTATTAGTGGAATGCCTTACATTATGCATACTCTACAAAGGAAAGTAAACTTTACTAATATTTACACAGGTGGAAAATTTCCCATTATGCCTGAGAATTTCACTGAAACATTCCTGTAACAGTTATTTCAGGAACTTCGCACCAATGCACAGCAGATGCACCTTTAAAAGGTGGGCAAGGCACCTCCAACGCTGCAATGACTAAAATGCACAACATTTGCTGTTCTCCTAACACATTCCTATAGACAGTCTGTAACGAAGAGCTATGGTGCTCTGGACTCATTTAATAGTATCTTCTTTAGAAGATGGGTTGTAGCTGGGTGTGGTGGGAAATGCCTCCAACCTCAGCATCAGGGAGCTGACGGGGGAGGATTGTAAATTCTAGGCCAGCCTGGGCTACACAGTGAGACTCTGTATTAAAAAAAGTAGTAGAAGGGATGGGTAGGCTGAGGCTGTGACCATCTGCTAGAGACACTTGACCTACTGCCATTGGAAGCCACTGTGGTTTCAATACTGATTAGGGAAAAGAAAAAGTTGTTCCCATTGGGAACAGTAACGCATATGGGGCTATTTTTTTTTTTTTTTGGTTACAGCACCAAAATGTACAGGTGCTGATCATGTTCTCATGCCCACATCAGCCATTTGTATACCTTCTTTGAAAATGTATCTTTTCAGTCCTTAACCAGTTTGAAAATTGCATTATTTGCCTTCTTATTATTGAGTTGTAAGAACTTTTTAGATATTACAGATTCAAGTTTTTTTGCTAGATAAATGATTCGCAAACTTTCCCTCCCATTCTGTGAGTTGTCTTTTACTTTCTGTTTGCATCTGTTGACACTCTGTTTTCCACTTTAAATTCTGTATTATCCATTTGGTCAAGGCAACACAGTTCTCTCGAGGGGGAGAAGTGAGAATTGATAAAAGCACGGCTCAATGGGTATTCTTAAAACGCACTGGCCCTGAACTAGCGTTTGGAGCTCTCTTTTGCTCAGGAATTACAAGTTGACAACATCTTACAACATCTGATTGGATGCTTATAATGTATTCATCAAAAACATCAAACTTAAACATGTTTTCCTATTCTGGAATGGTTACACAACTTGTACCTTGATCCAAGGTCATATAACAAAGCAATTCTGTGAATGTCAGCTAAAAACAATGACATGTTTTTCTCAGAAGTAAGCAAATCTCAGTTGTAGTGTGGGAACTCAGTTCTCCACAGCCATTTACGCATTTTTCTTCTCTCAACTGTACTTTTGATATTATAGCTAAGAATTCATTGCTTAACCCGAGGTCTACTGATTTTTGTATGCAGCATGAGGCAGGATTTGACTTCATTTTTTAAAAACTGTAAGTATGTCAAAGCCACTTATCCAAGAGACTTTTCCAGAGAGGTTTCATGGCTTTGTTTGAAAACCAGTTGACTATAAAGGCGAGAGTGTAATTGTACTCTGTTGATCTCTGAGCCTAACCTCACACCAGGCCACACCATATCTATCACTGTACCTTCTCAGCAAGTTCTGAAATTGGAGAATGCCAGTCTTCTAACTCTGTTCTTCCTTTGTAACCTTATGTATGTCTATGGGTCTCTTGTATTTCCATATGAAGTTTAGGGTTAGATTTCTAGTTTGGTTTTTATTTTTTCCAAAGATGTGATCTAGACCCTACAGATAAATTTGTGAAGTCTTAGGATAGTCTTTTTCATGAACTCTAAGCCACATAATATTTTGTATTTCTTTTTAATCTAGCTTCAGGCATTTCTGTTCTATGTAAGGGAATACTGATTAATACAGTAATTGTTTGCTAGATTTTGTTTTCTTTTTGTCTACAGTGCCATGGGTTGTCAATCAGCAATATTATCCAGAACCATAGACAGAGGCCTTCTAATGCCACATCCTCAGAAGAAGCGACTCTTAGCTTTCTATGTCCACATGGGTGCTTTACATCTCTATCTGTATATCAAATGAAATTCTGTTTATTCAAAATTACACAATGCTTTTCTTTTAATAATTTGTTTCCTGTTCAGATCTGTGACCCAGGAGCTTTGGTGCTACTCTCTACCACTTGCTGTGCCCATTCCCAGCTTCCTATCACCCGGCATTTGCTGATACAAACTTCCAAATATGTTCTGTATCCAACCCTGTTACCTCCCCCAGAGCTGCTGTCTTAGTTCTGTTGTCTGGATTGGTGGATTAGCCTTTTCTTTTCCTTTTCCATAACTTTTCCCTTCTTTTCATTTGAATTTTAAAATGCGTGTTGATTTTTTAAACTATATTTTATCATATTTGAACTACAGAGATATTTTCCAGTTGATATGATGCCACTTCAAGCATCCAAGGAGCTACCTCTACATCCCTGTTATCTTCGTCTACAAACTGGGATGCTATTTAAGGTGACTTGAATGAACATTTAAAATTCCTCTATGTTTTATTAAGCAATCACTGAAATGCCATCTGAAGAAGAAATGAGTTCTATTGTTGTACAGTAAACTCCTGACATCTTCTGATACAACATCCATGCAAAGAGGGTGCTAATAGTTTGGAAGAACACTCCAAAGACAATACAGGACAATTTTTAATAGGTGTTACCTATTGGCAGTCCTCCTGTTGGCACAGCAGCATGGGGAGGTACAGATTTAGGCCGTGCTGTGGGCGAGATGGGGCAGAATAGAAAGGAAACTTTTGTTTTCTTTTGAGCTGTTTTAATTAGTATGTACTAATTACACATAATAGGGGCTTTATTATATTTTATACTTGTATACAGTGCATTTTCATCATATTCACCTTATTTACACTTCCTTTTCCCAGCCTTCTTCCCCTCCTACTGATCTCTTTTTCTCTAATTATTTTTCTTCTTCCTCCTCCTCTTCATCTTTGCAAAACACTTTTCTTTCAGAAGTACTAAGACAAAATCCGTATCTCTAAAGAGTCTTAGACTTAAATTTTTGTGAGTTAAGTTTGGCTTTTGCTTGTCTGTGGCCTTAAAATAATTAGCCATGAAACCAAGTGTTCCAAACAGTGTGGTATCTTCAGAGAGATGAACTTTTCCTTGATGGCTGTGCTTTCCTCATCTCTCACAGGCAGATGTGCATGTTAAATTTCTTAAGAGGTGCAAAGTGTGGACCCCATTTTGCAACAGTCACATGGTAATTGTTTCCCTGCGCTTGCTCTGCTCAAGTGTTATTGGCGGAACGCTGCACACCTCACAACGCATCACACAGCATAAGGAATGTAAGTGCTGCTTTCTTCACCGTAGGAAGAGCTGCAATTTTTAAAATACAGTTCTTTTAAATGTTTTTCATACCCTTCCCCCACAGTGACTTTTGACTAAGTCAGAGTGAATCCTGTTACTTCCTGTTCAGCTGACTCAACACTCCTGGAGACTGTGAGTTATAATTATGTATTCATGCTCACACGATGAGTGAGTTGTTCTGAGCTATGTCTATAAATTACACTGAGGGGGGGGAAGATAATTTTTAACTTACTTTAAAAATATATTGACTGATTATTTAATACTCTGAGATCATGCCAGTGTGAAGAATTTAGTTTGTAAGGCTAGGGGTATAGCTCAGCGGAAGAGTATGTAGCACACACTACTCCTGCAAAAAAGGAAGGGGAAGGAAGAGGAAGAGGGGAAGGAGGGGAGGAGAGAAAAGAAGAGAGAAAGAGGAGGAAGAGGAGGAGAGAGGGAGGAAGAAGAGAAGGATGATAATTTTGCTTGTAGAAGCCTTATAGTCTCTTGCTTTCTTAATCTATTCATGATTCAGAATAATGATATCTTGGTTCTTACTGTCTTTTCCTGTTTCTGTGATAAAATATTTTTGTGGAAGCAAGTTAAGGGAGTAAAAATATATTCCAGTTTACAGTTACTTCAAGGTACAGTGCATCATGGTTGGGCAGTCAAAGCCCCAGCAGCTGGTTGCACTATGTCCGCAGTCAGAAAGGAGCAGTGGGTGAGTACATGTGGCCCAGCTCCCTCTCTCCATCCAGGGAATAGTGCCACACACAGGGCTGGGTTTGTTCACCTCAATTTATGTAATCAAGATAATTCCCCCATAAACAAGCCTAGGGGCCCAGCTCCCAAAATTCTATGTTCTGTTAAGCTGACAATGAACATTAACCATCACAAATGGGAAAGATATAATCTGTCAAAGGCAATCTAACAGATACAATGTCACTGAACATTATTTTGTTGGCCAATTACCATGGAGAGCAATTCATCTCCAACAAGAGGAGTGCTTCATAGCTACAAAATCAAATAAGGATCTCCTGTCATCCTATATGTCACTGGACTATGGGTAATTTTAATTTTTCTGGGAAGAGTTTTCATCAAGAAAAAGCAAATTACTGGGCATAGTAGTATAAGCCTTTAGTCCCAGCATTCAGGAAGCAGAAGAAGGCAGATGTGGGTTCGAGGCTAGTTTGGTATACATAGCAAACGCCAAGCTAGCCAAGGCTACATAATACTACCCAGTCTCCAACAACAACAACAACAACACAAACAGAAAGAAGAGAAAAAGAACACTGGTTATTAAATCAGCTATTCTACCTTGATTGACAGTTGTGTCCCTAAAATTTACTTCTCATGGTTTGGTGCCCACTCATTCCAAGGAAAAGGACTGGTTATTCAGAGGAGACCATGGCCTGGCAGAGATCTGGTGGGTTTACAGAATTTTTTTCCCTAATCTCAGCCTTGAGAAAATACAGTTTTAAACTTCAATTTTTAGTTCCCCATAACTCTCTGATTTCAGTTCCTATATTGAGGCCTAAGTCTCCAACAAGAAGAAACATTCTGACCATGAAATGTGCATCACCCTTAGAGATCACCTGTTTCCTGACTTCATGAATTATATAAACACTTTGAGCCTCTTCATGGCTCGTTCCCTGGAAAGGCTTGAGCTCCATAAGCTTAGTGAAGGAATACCTGCAAAGTCACCCATGACTTACGGGGCTTCAAAATCCTCACCTCATTCAACTTATCACTTCCTGAAACTTCTTCTTCTTTGGTTTGTACTGACATGGCTCCTTCCTGGGTTTCTTCTTGCTGTGTTGATATTCTTTGAGGGGCTTCTCTGGTTCCATGTTAACCATTGAAACACTGATGGCTCCCATCACCCATAAGCAATGGCAGATTAAGCTTACCTCTCTGTCATGGCTTTAACTGTATTACACATGTTGTGACCAGTGTGTGATCTACAGAAGTCAGAATCTTTACTTTTGCTACACAATGTTGCCTCTGTTTACCAGTCTTGTGCTAACTTTGTGGAACTTGCTTGAGAGATATTTAGAGATGCCTTTCAGAGATACCCTTTTCTTTGATGCAAAATGTGCCTGCCAGAACCCTTTCCCATCCAATGTCCATGTCATTTATGTTTATTTCACCTCTCAATTCCCATGGTATATATTTTTTTTTCTCCCTGGGGCTCCAAGGGACTGACTTGAAAACAAAATCTTCCTTTTTCTAGGGCAAAAGTATATGAGGCCTCTTAGTCATACCATATGGTCTCTTGGTTAGGTGCACGAGGCACAAGAAGAAACATGTCTGTCTTACTGGATAGTATGTTACCATTCCTATCATGATGCGTCTATCCTGTTGGTAACTAGAACCTCACTGAACCAGTTACAGGTAAGAATCTTGGATGATGTCTTCTGCTCACCCCACTTCTCTTTCCTTTCTCAGTCAATACTTCCGATTCTATTGCTGAAATATCCACTCGGGTGGCCAACTTTGTACATGTTCTTGCTGCCGTCACCTCTTCTTGGGATTCATTATTTTAGTGTTTTTATTTGGCTTGGATAGAGATGGAAAAGTGGCCTGGCATTCTGGAGCCCAGGAACTACACAGCTCTGACCGGAAAGTACCCTGGCAGACCGGAGCCCAGGGCAGTCTGGAGCCCAGGGACCACACAGCTCTGAGGTGGGGAAGATGTCCCCAATGGGAAGGGTATTCTGACATTTGGGAAGCCAGGAACCATACAGCTCTCACAGCTCTGAAGGCAAAGAAGCTCAGCTCTGCTTTGAAGGGAGAAGCTTCCCCAGTGTTGCAGTTCTGAAGGGAAATATCCCCAGCTAAGCTGAGGTGTTCTGGCTGAGCTGAGGTGCTGTTCTATGCTTCTTCTCTTCTTAGCTGTCTCCACTTGGGAGGAAGGCAGCATCAGAAGCTGTGCCCTCTATTGAGCAGTATACAGAAGGCTGCTCTTTATATAGTGTCTCTGACAGGAGGGGTGAGGGGTGAGGGGTGGAGGATGGGGGATGAGAGCCTTCCAGGGTAACATTCCAGGGTGGGTTTTTTTACTCTTATTCGGTAGTCTGAAGAAGGTTGAGGGGCTCAGCTCAGGGCCATGTGTGTTAGGGCCACTTCTGCACTGCTCTGTCAGTTTGTGGAACCCTGCAACTGACTAGCAGTGGGGTCCTGGAGTTTTCCTTTGGGGAGTCTCAAGCCCTGGAACTTCCCAGCCTTGCAGAGCCAGATTCCCACAAAGGGGAAATGTGGCAGCTCCCCAGTGGTCTTTAGCATGGTTTGGGGCTCACGGTAGGTGCACGGAGTGGTGACGGAAGGCTCCTCCGCCCCGGGGTCCCCAGTAGTATAGTAAAGGAGCCAAGCAGCAGCCCTGAAAGGTAGCTGGCAGCAGGAGGGCTGCTGGGAAAAGACAGGCTTGCTCCATGGCAGAAGCATGGATGTCAATGCAATAGCAGTTGGGGTTGGGAGGGGCGTCAGGAAGTGAGGCGAAGACCCACTGGGAAGAGAGCAGGTGGGGGCTCACACATTCTCCTCCATCTCTCTTGTTTCGTATTGCTTCCATTTTTCTTCCACACAATTGTCAGAAGTATCATTTAACCATTGGTCTGGTTATATTTATTTCTTGCTTAAAGAGCCATTTGATGGTTGACTTTCTGCTTTTTGTTTTTGTTTACTTTGTATTTTTAACTCACTGAGTTCAATTAGTGCCACCCATGTGCACTGGGCCATTGGGAACCTACCGATGGTCACACCCCCAAAAGAAAGTGATTCTTCCTCCCCCTGCAACCATCAACTGCCAGTAGCTCATCAGCTGGGCCCTCACGAGGCCCTCCTCCCTTCATGCTGGAATTATTAACTGACTTGATTTTGTGCAGTTCTTGCACAAGTTATGTAAATCCCTGATGCTGTTCCTAATTCAAATTCATTAGTTTATAAGCTGGTTTGATTTTTTTCGTTTTAAGGTTACAGATATAATTACATCATTTCCCTCTTCTGTTTTCTCCCTCTGAAACACCCCACATACCCCTCCTTATTCTCTTTCAGATTCATGTCCCCCCTTTTTTTCCACTGATTGTTGTTATATGTATATAGTGCTAAATATAACCTGTTTAGTCTGTATAATGTCACACATATGCGTGTTTCCGGGGCTGACCACTTGGTATTGGATAACCGGTTGGTACACTCTTCCTGGGAAAGACTATTTTTCCAGATCTCAACAGTCTTAAGTAGCCTGCTGTTTGGCCTAGGGTTAAGGCCCTACGAAATTTCCTCCTCCCACGTTAGGACATCTGTTGGAGTCATCGTTGTTCAGCTCATGTTTAGGCTTCTATGTGGTGAGACTTTACGGGTTTAGATTCTGATACTGCTAGAAGACACAGTCTAGAATCAAAGTTCCTGGTCTGTTGGCTCTTATAATCTTTCTTTCCCCTCTTTTGAAATGTTCTCTGAACCTTAGTGCAGGAGTGCTTTGTAGATGTATCCATTGGAACTGGGCTCTACAGCTCTGCGTTTTGATTGATTGGTCTTCTGTAATGGTCCCTGTTACAAAGGGAAGGATTTTTTATTTAATTTTAATTTTTTTTTTTTAATTTTTATGAGGGGTAAGGGCTACACTTCTCTGTGAATACAAAGACAAATATTTATAGTGCTGTTTAGGATTGTTCTGGCTTAGTAAAGTGGTGATTATAGGTTCTCCTCTGAGACCCGTGACTTCACTAGCTCTGGGTAGTTGGCCAGGTTTTCAGTACCAGACATGACTTCTCTTTTTTTTGAGAAGGTCTTAAGTCTAATTAGAGAGCTGGTGGTTACTACCAAGGTATGCATGCCACTACTCCACCCTTAGGGTTATGGTGTCATGCTGGTCATTGATACAGTTCATAGGCATCATGACTGGGTAGGCAGCATCCTTTGGATGCTTGAATGGCACCTTCTGGTACCATGAAAGCCAGTCCTCAGGGAGGAGACATTCAGGACAGTTTCATCTCAGGGGCCTCTGAACCCTATGTTTGAAGTGTATGGTGTCTTCAGCAATAGGAGCTCACCTTCCACCTCTTGGGACAACTAAGGGCAATTAGCACTAACTATATTGTTTCAGGAGTCTCTTGGATACCCCACCCACAACTCAAACATGAGGGCTGTTCATGCCTGTTAGATAGTCTTTGGCTCTTTGGAGAGAGCATTGTCAGTCTGGATAAAAATGTTTATTTAGATGATATATTTGCATATTTATACACAGACTTATGTGTATTATAGGTTTATTTTTTGGTAAATGGTTAATAGTATAGTGTCTTATGACTTTCCAGGGATCCTTACTGTTATTTTACTCTCTTTTCTCCTTCTGCAATTATCTCCCTCATACCTCCCTAATTAGAGCCACCCATTCCCTGGTGAGGTTGCTGTACCCTGCTGTCTCCTCTATTGCTTTTGTACTTCCTGCCTCAGCAATGATCCTTTTTCATGGTTTCTGCAGTTATTCCAGAATGTGTACTCACATTTGCAGATTTGGAGCTGGGAGCTTCTGATGGGGGAAAACATGCAGTGTTTGTCTTTATGGGTCTGGGTTACCTCACTCAATATGGTCTTTTCCTGTTTCATCCATTTACAGGGCTAGACCCTAGAGTAGGAGGTGGGAGCTAACTTCTTTTGAATTGAAAACGTATATAGCTTGCTGTGTTTCCCCCTTTGCATTAATTGTCAGAAAACTATACTTCAAAACTCAAAATTTATATTACCTAATTTCTTATAGATGGAGGGCATAAAAGCAAATGGAACCAACAGCCTATCACAACACCTAGCAAAACCGTGAGACTGTGAAGCAGAGCCAGGCACTTCCCTGCTTCAAGGCAGCCTCAGCCAGTGAGAGGAATATCCAGGCCTCTGTGAGATTCTTTTCCAGTTCCAAACCAACACTGAAGTACAGAATGAGCCATAGTAACCCGACACTGTGAGTTTACTGAAACAAACAGCGGAGCTCTTCTGGGCGACCTCAGAGGTCATCAGCCACGTGCAGCAGAGTGCTGCACTTAGCTCCACGTTTTCTAAAGGCAAAGGCAGAGAGAGGGAATGATTAATCTGCAAAGTGTTCAGTTTCTGTTGCATTGCACATATCTCTACACTCTCAAATCAGTTCATAAATGACAAGTCCAGGATTCTCTGCCCAGAGGTCTGGTGGTCCCCATATTGGGGTGAACTTGAGCCTCCTCAGTAGTCAGGTGTAATGAATATGGAGAGAAGGTTGCCTCCCAGCAAGATCCACTGACTGTTCATTGTTCAGACATAACTCAGAGAGAGGAATTTATTTGCAGAAAGTTAAGGGAATCTCATGGTTGAACCTCAAAGTCTGTTTATCTACAATGTCTGGTGAAAGAGTAGAGGCATAAAGCATGGTCCCCTTAGGTCTCTTAGTTTGTTCCATGAATGTGACAAGGAATGGGAAACCATGCTCTTTCCAGTGCCCCTGTGATCTGAAAAGAGAACAGGGGAGAGAAAGAATGGCAACAGATGTGTTTCTCACCTGTCTTATAAAAATATTTCTACACAGCTCACTGAGTAGAAAATTCTTTGGTACCAAGTTATTCTTTTGATTAAAGAAAAGATCTGATTAATAAGGTGCTTCAGAAATGGCTCATCTTCCACACTATCTTTGCACTCACCTTAATAGCACCCTGGTCCTGCTGTCTAGGGTGTGCTTTTATGTCAGCTCAGTATAAGAGCAACAAGGAGATCACAGGGGCACTGGAAAAGGGCATGATTTGACATTCCTTGTCACAAGAATGTTAGTCAAGAACTTGAATGTCTTTTCCGATACAAAAGTGTCTCAGACCGACTGTAAAGCGTCTACCAGACGAATGCATTAGTAAGCCCTCTGCTCTTCTTTTCAACTAGCACAAGTATTGTATCTGAAGTTTAAATTATACTCAGGAAGAAAACAAAAATCTGTTACATGTCTGTGGTTTAATGCCAGAAGGATGGGGTGCACAGAAAGGGGAAGTACTTACCCTTAAACAATCTTGCTTTTCTACTGTTGAGAATAAAATAGAATGTCTATTTTAACTAGATTGAACCAATTCCATATACACTAGGTAAAAATGCCACATTCACAATTGTTGGGCATCCCGACAGAATGAGTCATTGAGGGGAGCGGGACCAGCCTGCCCCCTAGGGGCTGAGTAAGATGGTGAGTATCAGCGGCCCGACCCCTCCCTACCGGGAGAAAAGATACACATGGAGCCGGGAGAACTGTTGAAGCAGGAACTCATTTTACTGAACAAGTCAGCCCTTTAAATAGGCCGAGGGGGAGGGGCCGGTACGCAGGATGGGGTGAGCTTACGTAGGAGGGAGGAGTAAAGTGGTGTGAGAGCGGCGGGCCAGCGGAGTTCTGTTACGTGGCAGTTGCTAGGTAGAGCAGGCTATGCTGAGTCACCGCTATGCAGATGAAAGACAGGTCTCGGGAATCGAGCCTGGCTTGGTCTCGGACAACAGGCCTCATAGGGTCCAACACCTCCCCCTTTTTCTTTTATAAGCAGGCTTTTTATTCTAAATGGCCTCTGTCTTAGGTTGTCTCCCACATGGAGGCCTTACCTGTCACTGAGTGTCATGGACACAGCCATGCATTGGTCCTCCAGCCTCTGTCTTAGGTCGTCTGGCCTTACCAGGACCTTACCTGTCACTGAGTATCTGGAGGGCTGGGGAGCTGCCTCGAGGCAGTGGTCCGTCATATGAATTAGGTTTGCGGGCAGCCAGTCTGTGATAATGAATCTCCACCTGGTGGAGTCTTATAGCCTCTGCCTGTTGTTGAATGAACTGCACCACTTTATTAAAAACGCATGGCCCAACCATGAGAGTAAGGAGGAGTAGAAATAGGGGTCAAGGGGAGGGAGGAGGTAGGGTAAAAGGCCGTTGAAGCTGGTCCAAAAGGAGCTCTCCTGGCGTTCTTTAATCTTGTCACAGACTATGCCAGACTTGTTGGCATAAAAACAGCATTTCTCTTGTAAGAATTCGCAGACACCCCCCATCTGCTGTCTGAGGATCTCTCGGGCCTGGTTGGGGTCTCTGAATCCCTCTCTGCTTGGGCAGTGGACATCCCAGGAACCGTGCCAGGAGGGGGGTCTCCACCCACATCTTGAAGGGTTCCTATGGATAATTCAGATAGCTTTCTCTCAGGGGTTGTTGCTTCCCTGGAGGAGTCATTTTCATTATCATCAGTGTCTGTTTCTTGTGTTGGTAGGTATTTTATATCCCTGGCAGGTACCCAAATGGGAAAATGCATCCAAATCATCAGCTAGCTGTCAGGAGAGGGTCAGGCCTTCTCCAGACTCCATTCAGGGGGATCTCTCCGTAGAGGTGACCGTAGAGGTCCAATGTCTTTGGAATGGTGATGTTGATTTTCTTTTGAAAACTTTAAAATATTTAAGGTAAGCAAGGCCTTTTTCAATTGGTCATGAGGCGGGAGTGATTCCCCCTTTTGTTTTTGTAATTGAGTTTTTAGGGTCTGATTGTATCTTTCCACAATAGCCTGTCCTCTGGGATTATATGGAATCCCTGTAGTATGGGATAGTTTCCATAATTTTAAAAATTCTTGAAAAGGTTTGCTTATAAAGCACGGGCCATTATCTGGTTTAATAGGGTCTGGTAATCCTAGGGTTGCAAACATGGAAGCATATGACTGATGGCGTGTTTGGACTTTTCCCCAGAGTGGGCAGAAGCCCAGCAGGCATGGGAGAACATATCGAAGAAAGAAAAATATACTTTAACCTTCCAAAGGGAGAATAATGAGTGGCATCTATTTGTCAGGGATTATTAGGGCTCAATCCCCATGGGTTGCTTCCCAGTTTCTGTAGAGGGAGTAGTTGAAGAAATGGTTGACATGACCGACAGGTCCTAACTAAGTTTTTAAGGTCCTTGACAGGAACGTAAGGGAATTTCACTTTCAAGCCGGTGCCTCAATCATAGAATGTACCCGAGGTTCTGAGGCAAAACTATCAGCCAGCTTGTTCGCTTCAGTTGGCAATCTGGGAAGGTTCTGATGTCCCCTGAGGTGTTGTAAATAGAGGGGTTTGGTCCTTTGACAGAGGAGCAACCGAGTTTGCATCATAAGAGGGGATATGGGGTTGGAATCCAATCTAATATGGGCCCCAACTAAGGTAGGGAGCAAGTTGACCACATAAAGACTGTCTGAAAATAAATTAAAAGATTCCTTAATAGAATCCAAAGCAAGGAGGACAGCATATAACTCCTTAAACTGAGCTGATCCCTCAACCTTGTGCGAGATGGATCACAGTGGGGCCATTTTCTTTCCTGGGATATGAGGTGGATATATCACCACAGAGGAGCCCACATTTCTGCCATCGGAAAAAACCGTTAAGAATTTAGGATTAAGCTGGGGAAGGAAGAGTCTGGGGGTTTCCACCTCAGGCGCATGAATGAGCTCATCCACCCATGAGGCCATGGTGGAAGTCAATCTCCCCATTAAATCCTTCAAGAGCTAGGGCAATTCTGTGGTTTTTGTGATGGAGCCAGGAGAAATCTGCGAGTCTAAAGGGGATTATCAGTGACTGGGGGTCAGTCCCAAATACCCTGATAGAAATGTCTCAGCCCTTGATAACACAATCTGCAATTGGTCTACCAGGGGATAAACCCGGGGTGTGCCCCCTACAGAAAGATGCACCCAATGGATAGGTTGTCCTTGTTGGGCTAGCAGGGCTGTGTAAAGCTTCTCTCCTGGGAATACGTACAGGGATACCGGCAGTCTGGGTACGAACCTGCCCAGGGTAGTGTCATCTATGGCCTGTTGAATTTTCTCCAAGGCCTGTTTGTGTTGGCTGGACAGAACAAACTTAGATGCCAGATCCTTTCCCTTCAAAAGGTTGTACAGGGGGATTAGTGTCTCTGTAGAAATTGGTATCCAAGTTTGCATCCAATTAATCTCTCCAAATAACGTCTGTAGTTGTGTGAGGGAATAAGAATCTTGGATACACATTTGGGGCTTCACTGGGGAGACTCCTGCTAGCTGTAATGTGGTCCCCAGTATTTTAAAAGGGGGACTAGTTTGAATCTTCCTCGAGGCCACCTTAAAATTATTGTGGTCAAGGACTCGGAGGCACTCACCTACCAGGCTTCTCAATCCGTCCTGGGAGGGGCTTCCCAGGATGATATCATCCATGCATATATAAAATAGAACATCAGGTCTATCCATTAGGGGGGCAAAGAAGTGAGACAAGTAACATTGACACATGGCAGGACTATTGGCCATGCTCTGGGGCAACGCGGTCCATTCAAATCTTAGGTCAGGGCCCCGAAAATTAGTTGAGGGCAATGTAAATGCAAATTTTTCCCTGTCCTCCGGGTGAAGAGGTATGGAGAAGAAGCAGTCTTTGATATCAATCACAGTAATGTAGTAACCGCAGGGAATGGCAGGAATCCGTGGTAGCCCCCTTTGGGGGGGGGTACCAAAGGGCATCATCCTCCTGTTTATTTTTTTTCAAGTCATGGAGGAGCCTCCAGGTCCCATCAGACTTTCTTATAATGAACACCGGAGAGTCCCAGGGGCTAGTAGATGGTTGTATATGTTTGAGATCTAACTGCTGTTGGACCAGAATCTGCTCCAATTTAAAAGAGGGAAGAGGCCACTGATCAACCCATACAGGGTCCCCAGGGGTCCACTGTATTTTTGGACCGAGCAGGTAGCGAGGTCCTCATTAGCTCTCTGAGTAATATCTGATACAAGATACTCAGTAGGGCCCTCCTCAAGTTTTCTTTGAGCCGCAAGGCCTGCCACTCGAACCTGATCTTGATAAGGGGCAGGAATACCTGCCTGTTGTTGGCCCGTAGAGTACTGATCAGCCGTGCCCGACAACATCCCGTAGGTGATGTTAATCGGAGGATTGGCATTCTGGTTTCTCTCCCCTTTTACTCTACACTTCTCCTGATAAAAGGTCAACCACTTGAGGAAGAGTGGGCTGGGGAGAACGGCCTTGGCAAGTTCCTTCCAGTCTCGGCCAGTGCAGGGCTGATGAACCCTTCTAAAAGGGTCTCGCCTCATAGAGAGTTAGGGCTGTCCTCTGCAACTGCCTTATGGAGGGAGACCCTTTAAATCTTGTGCACCCCATGGATGCCAAGCAGCAGGACCCACATGGCCAGAGGTGGTGCCGACAGGAAATAAGCTAGCTGCTCCCTCCAGGTACTGGAGTGGGGGGGTGGCGGTGAGGGGGGTAGGGGTGCCGAGGGTGATGTGAAGGGGTTAGGCAGTGGATGGGGAGGAGGGAGAGTGTTAACGGGCCAGGGGGCACTCTCAAAAGGGTCAAGTGAGGGGTATAAGTTGGGTTTTGAGGGTGACTGCCCCATATTTTATGAGGGTATATTCACCCGCAGACCAATTGGCCCATAGTCCTTGAGGGGGAGCGGGACCAGCCTGTCCCCCTAGGGGCTGAGCGGGATGGTGAGTATCAGCAGCCTGACCCCTCTCCATCGGGAGAAAAGACACACACGGAGCCAGGAGAACTGTTGAAGCAGGAACTCATTTTACTGAACAAGTCAGCCTCTTAAATAGGCCGAGGGGGAGGGGGCGGTACGCAGGATGGGGTGAGCTTACGTAGGAGGGAGGAGTAAAGTGGTGTGAGAGCGGCGGGCCAGCGGAGTTCTGTTACGTGGCAGTTGCTAGGTAGAGCAGGCTATGCTGAGTCACCGCAATGTGGAAGAAAGACAGGTCTCAGAAATCGAGCCTGGCTTGGTCTCAGACAATAGGCCTCATAGGGCCCAACACACAATGTGATTCCAAATTAAATTTGTGATTCTACTTGTGTAAAACAGCATGTAAATATAAGCTCTTGTTCTTGCAACCCTGAGTTTATCACACAAAATTTAAAATTTAACTGTGGTGTGCATATGTGTTTGCAAATGTGTGCATGTTCCTTCCCTTGGAGCTGGAGTTACAGGCAATTCTGGTCCCTTTTATGTACTTTTGAAATTATATTTGGCAGTTTAGTTTTGAAAATCATGAGATTATATTTACATACTTAAAAACTAAGAAATCATGCTATCTATTAGCTGAAATATCACTAAAAAGAATTTTTAGAAGCACACATCGAAAGGACAAAGAGCTCGTAAGAAAAGTGCAGAAGCAATAGTGAAGACAAGGTCAGGTTCACAGTGAGGGATGCTCATGAGCAGGTGGTCTGCTCAGAGTTCTAGACAGTAGATGTGAAAGTGGGTTGTGTTACAGCTCAAAGTGAGAATCAGTTTAGTTTCTGGGTCTCTCCTCATGTTGCTTACCAGGTGACGACACCTCTTCCAGGTCTCTCTCTCTCTCTCTCCTCTCTCTCCCCATATAAATATATTTCTCAAACTGAGTTGGTCGGAATAATCTCTGTTTACCTTACCATCTCCTTTTCTGTGGCAGACCACATATGGCCACAATTTCTTCATCGTAGGGATAAGTGGGTTCTGGTGCCTTTTTCCCCTTAAATACGGGCTGATTTGAGTGGTTTGCTTGGGCCACAGAATGTGGCAAAAAATAACCCTGTAGATTCTGACATTGGAACCTCAGGAGCCCTGAAGCCTTCCTGTGGCCCTTGTAGTCTCATTCTTGGAACACTGTTGCTGTATATGAGGTAGACAGGCCACGTACATGGCTTATGGCTGTGGTCCAGCTAGTCTAACAGTGGCTGTCTAACAGTGGAAGGTCCAAGAATCCAGTAGTTGTTTAGCCAGTCCATGAGACTAGATGCTCAGCTGGTCTTCAATGCACACTGGAATTCTGAAGAAGTAGGTTCTAGTACCAATGAAGGAATGGAATTGCGAGCAAGAGTAAGAGCAAGTGGGCAAAGAAAGGGCTTCCTTCTTCTGTGTCCTTTATACAGGCTGCCAGTGGAAAGTATGGCCAAGATTAAAGGTAGATCTTTCCACCTCAAACAATCAGGACTCAAGGTGTGTCTTCCCACTTCAAAGGTCTGTATTAGAAGTGGATATTCCCATTTCAAATGATTTGATTAAGAAAAAAATCCCCAGCTGGATGATGGTGGTGCTTGCCTCTAATCTCAGTACCTGGAAGGTAGAGGCAGGTGGATTTCTGTGAGTTTGAAGCCAGCTTGGTCTATAGAGTGAGTTCCAGGACAGTCCGAGTTACAACAGAAAAACCCTGCCCCAGAAAAAAAAAAAAAACAAAAAGAAAAAGAAAAAAAATTCCCTTACAGGTGTGCCCAGCCATTTGGGTTTTAATTAATTCCAGATGTAGTCAAGTTGACAACCAAGAGCAACTACCACAAGATTCTAAGCAGGAATGTGAAGAATTCTTTTCTGGCAACTTATCAAAGTAAAAGAAAAACCAACTTATACTTTGGGAGTTTCAACAAGTGAGGTGTGCCTCTCTACTAAATGGGGCTCACAAGCCCCACCAGCTCATCATTCGTTTGGCTTGATCCTCCAGTTGGAACAGAAGTCCGAGGAAAAGACAGAAAAGAGGAAAGTGACGTAGAGCGTGTGACACAGAAGGGAAAATCGAGAGTAACTTGGAAGGTGCACATTCAGGTCGGGACGTTGGAAAAACCTGTAAATTTTAAACTTAAATTTGAGAGGTAAGAGGAGACAAAGTGTGCGCGGAATGAAGAATTCAGAAACAGCCGTAAACGAAAGCAGAAATGAGCAACGTAACAGAAGAGTTAGATGATAAAGGCGAAGAGAGCCTTCAGAATGCAGAAAACACTAGAGATGAGGGAAGAGTAAACGAAGATTAGCCAAGGAGCTCCAGAAGCAGAAGCAGGAAGACAAAGAAGGCCATTAACTAAGAAATGATAGGACAAAGTGTGAGCAGTTGGAGTTACGGCATGCCAAACAGTCGTTTTCAGATCATCGAGAACCAGTACAAATGGAGAAAATGGTAATACAGAGAAAATCTCAGAAATAAGAATTGCATTAGATTCCTGAAGAGCAGTAGTAGAGGCTTTAGAAAATGTGGATGTGGGGGCATCTAGAGGGATGGCTAAGCAGTTAAGAGCACTTGATGCTCTTCCAGAGGACCCTAGTTTGGTTCCTTCTGATCACCCCAATCTGGTGGTTCACAATCACCTGTAATTCAGCTCCAAGAGATACTACACATTCTTCTGGTCTCTACTAGAATCTGTGCAAATGTGTCGGGGACACACACACACACACACACACACACACACACAATCTTGGAATAATACCCTTATCCTTCAGGACCAAAGTGATTACAGACCTAGAACTGTGTACCTAATTAAGCTTCCTATCAGCTGTAACTGTTAGATAAGTCACCTCGCAAAGAATCCACTTACAAACACCTTTTTTCATGAAGCTACTAGAGGGCCAGTGATACGTCAGTGTGTAAAGGTTCTAATTGTCAAGTCCTGACAATTGTCCTGAGTTCAGTCCTGGGACTCACATGGTAGACAGGAAGAACATATTCCTGGCAGCTGCCCATAGTCGTCTCCTGCAAGCCATGGCATATACCCCCTCAAAGAGTGCATGAATGAATGAATGAATGTATAAGTAAGTAAATGTGATTTAAAAAAGAAGGAAACCACTGGAAGTATTCTACTAAGTAAAGGAGTAACCCAAAAAGTGATACCACAGGATCCAGACATCCAGTGTCTGGATGCAGAGAGGAGAGTGATGAAGGCCATTATCAGGTTGGGGCAAAGGGACAACCCAGGATGACAGCAGAAAACAGATTATCTTGACAGGACAAGCAGGAAATCCTTAATAAGTAACAAAACTGATATTTCACCAAATTTGTCAGTGATTTTGAAGACATATCATTCTGTTTGAAATTATGGGGCATGAGTAAAAAATGTGTATAGACTACTCAGGTAAGAAGGTACTAAATAACCCCAGGGACAATAAAAACAAACAGGCAAAGAAATGCAATCATAGTGCCTTACAGGTTCATCTGGAAATAAGTCATAAAGTCATATAATAGTAACAGAGAATATATATATATATATATATATATATATATATATATATATATATATATAATGTATATGTAAATATATATATGTATATAGTGTTATATACATATGTCATACTCATATTAGTGGGATTAGGTGAGTGTGGGGTATACAGAGATTTACATTCTTATCCTTTTGTTGGAAAAATCAGTACATGACTATTTAGAGATATGGTAGTAACCACTGGAATAACATTTGTAAAACAGAAAACTAGTCTCTCTCACCTCTCAATTAACGTAAATTTTACCGCTTCCCATCCGGAGTAGAAATTTGTATAGGAAATCAGGTAACTGTTGAAGTTTCGATTCTTTGAAAGTCTTTAGTTCAATTATGGGGATTTTAAAGTTATTTATGACCTTCTGATCCAGCAAGGAAGCAGCTTGGAAGTTGTCCCCACAAGTTAGCAAACTGAGAATTTAGCAGGTGTTCTTAGACCTAGAAGAGGTATGAAGCCATAGTTAGAGAGACCGAGAGGTACAGAAACTCACAACTGGGGCAGGCATCCAGCGTTTCAGGAGAAACAGAAACTGTAGCAAAAGAATTGCTTCAGGCTCTGTGTGTACAAACCAGTCGTCAGTGGTCTCCGTGCTCTGCCCATTTTACATCCTGGCTTTCTACCAGTTTCTCAACAGTGACTGTGAGAAAAACACCCTTCTTCTCTGGAGAGAGAGGGGGGTGGAGGGAGAGAGGGATAGGTTTGTAATGTGCCAGAGTATCCTGGTCTTTTTGGAGAATCTACTCTGCTGGAGGCAAAGATGTTACCAAAGCCTAACTGGAACCCACCTTCAGCTAGTTTTTGATACGTTGTCCCATCTGATAGTGAAAAGACCTGAGAAATACTCATGCACTGTAGTCTGGAGGCACATGCACACCTAAGGTCTGAGACTGGCCCTCATCAGAGGGCCAGGGAGTGTTTCCTCCTCTGCCCCACCTAATTCTCTTGTTTCAATAGCCTGTCTGAAGAAGTTCCATTTACCTTGTACTTCACATATGTCATATAAAAAGACACCAAGACAGGGCAGGCAGCAGACGGAAGAGATAGAGAAATATGTTGTTGAAGTACAATACAGAGTTTAAAGCAATTATAATTAAAATACTAAAGACTCTGACCACTTCAAAGTTTGAGAAACTTTCTTTAAGTGAATCAAGTAGATAGCATGCAAGAGCAGATGGGCAGTGTAAGCAGAAAGAGGCATTCTAAGTACCTGGAAGTGTTTGCAGAGCTCAGATGCATTGGGTAGGCAGACATGAAGGGAGCCCTCGATGGGCTTAGTGTTAGACCCGACGCAGCTGAGCACAGAACCTTGAGTTTGATGATGAATCAATTCAAATCTCTAAAGCTGAAAACAAAGAGGAAAAAGTCAGGGACAGTGAGATGGCCAAGGTCAGTCACTAAATCATAGCTCTAGAAAACTCGGTGGGCAGCAGGCAGGACAAACGCCAGGCAGATGGAGCCCAGACATGTCGTGTTAGGCAGCAGGCAATCCAAGATCTAGTTCTGAAAAAAAAACAAAGGGGGGGTGACCATCCCACTTTTGGAGAAACACAGATAAGACAGCTTCCAGATTTCCCAGAAACCATGCTAGCAAGCAAAAATTAGAGTGAAATTAGGAGTTTTGAAAAAAAAATTATCTACCGATATAAAAGTTTGCAGTATTCTCTGAAATTATCCATGAAAACTGGGGACCTTCTCAGACAAACGAAAATCGAAGGGAATTGTTAGCACACCTGCCTGGCAGGAAATATTGAAAGAGGTTTTTAGAGGAAGGAAGAGCATGGAGAATGAATGGATGAAGGTAAAGACAGTCTTTTCCTATTCTTAATGACTGAGCAGATAGTTTGAAGCAATGGCAACAAGAGATTGCATATGTAAACATACAAACATGCAAATTTTGCTTGTGTATAAGTGACGTGTGTGACAGGACATGAGAGGCGGATGAATCAGGATGCTTTTGTTACTGTGGCTTCAGTACTACCTCTGAACTTGTACTTGTGATGCTGTTATTTGAAAGTAGATTTAGATTAGTTGTAAATGTATGTTGAATACACTATAGAAACAACTAACATTAAAAAGTAACTGATATGCTAAAAATGATAGAAAATGCATTATAAAAATGCTTACTAAAGCCATAAAAGGCAGAAAAAAAGTAAAAGACAAAAACAGAAAAAAAAACAAGAGCAACAGATATAAAAGAATAATAATTCTCTAAGTGTTAACTAAGTTATTGCGATAATTGGCTCACATAGCAGTGATCTAAAGGTATCAATTAAAAGGCAGTATAAGAGGAAATTTAAACAAACAATCCTCTAACTTGGTATGGTAGTGCATGTACTTGACTATGACCTCAGCTCTTGGGAGCCAAAGCAGGAGAAACAGATTTGAGGACAGCCTGTGTCCCATATCAAATTCAAGGTCAACCTGTGCTGTACAACAAGATTTTGTCTCAGACAAACAAATAGAACCACAACAAAACAAGATCCAACTACATATTGTTTATAAGAAACCTACTTTAGATATAATAAAGCATATGCCTGAAAGAAAATGGATGAAGAAGAACACACTATTTTAAGACTAATCATAAATCATCAGAAAAGGTGTCAGAGAGGCACTGTGTAATGATGAAGGGGTCAGTTGTCAAGAAGACACGAAGACCCCCTAATGTGTATTTGCCCAGTAGCAGAGCACCAAAGTGTGTGAGGTAAGGTCGGCAGTGGCAAGGAGAATCAGATGAAATAAATGAATTCTCTGCTGTGCTACAGAGGCTTGCTACAGATGCAAACACCAATTACCCCGCACCCCAAAGGTGAGCATCTACAGCAAGTAGGAAACCAGGCAGGCTATAACTGAACTAAAGTAAGAGCAGCATCATTTATCTGGGTGTGAGCTCAAGCTCACGTGGAGCAACATGACAGATCACATTACGTCCCATGAATCACGTATCAAAAGTTACACCACAATGGATTCGAACTAAAAATCAGCAGCAGAAAGAGAGCTGAACACTCTCAGCTACTTGGAAATTAAACAACCCACGTCTAAATATATTCTGAGAGAAATTTATAGCATCGAGTGCATACGTTAGAGAATAAGATTTGAATACAGTCATCTAAGCATCTAATGTAAGCACTTAAGAAAACAGCAAACAGAATTAAAAAATAAGCAAAAGGAAAAAGACAATAAAAACAAACCCGTAGAGGAACACTTGGAAGAAGTGTTTGTTATTTTGGTTCCTTTAAAAACGCAAAACAGCGTATGGATTAAGTTTGTGTTCCCACCCCGGGTGTGGTAGATGCTTATGAGTTGGGTTTGGAATGGTTTATAGAGGTGGCTATAATTTGGTTAGGTGCAGTCATTCTGGCACCTGTAGCTCGTCTTTGGGACTGTGTGCCGCATGAATTTATGGGAACTTTGGCTTAGGGCATAAAAGGTCTGAAGCCCTGTGAGTCAGGGTGAGTGTTGGTTGGTGGTTTGTTGCTTGGGTTGCTGTCATTAGTTAATGTGATAATTCCTAGAAAAACAAAGGCTGGAGAGATTCGAGCTTAGGACAGCCTAAAAAGCAGCTGTGAAGATTTCTACCTTTCTCTCTTTCTGTATTAAGGCCACTTGTAAAATTGATGAATATTTCTATTTTTCCTTTCTCCTTTCCTAAATTTAGGGTAAAAGATGGCTGAGCAGTGCTACACAGAATAGAAGTCAATGAGATTGGAAATGGAGATGAAGCCCAAATGCTGTTTTATTTTTTGAAAAGAAAAAACCTAAAGAAGAAGAAGCAGATATAAATAATTTAATATCAAAAATGAAAGCAGTCTTTATTACAAATTCTTTGTTTACAAAGTTTACAAAAGGTTAAAATATAGGGACTTATCTATGCCTCCAATTTTGACAATCTAGAGGAAATTTGCCAATGCCTTGAAATTATATTCCAAAATTCTCACAAATGAAAATACATAATCTGGATAGGCCTATATTTATTAAAGAAATTAAATCAATAGATAAAAACTGTATGACAGAAAGTACGTGGCCCAGATAGGTTTACCTGTGAATTCTACTGAACATTTAAGGAAGAAATTACACCAACAATAGACAAAAACGTAAAAGCAGAAAGATTTCTTCCTAATTCATTTTAGTAGGCAGACATTACCCTATTTCCAAAATAAGATAGGCATATTACAGTCCAATATATGTTGCAAACAGAGCAAGTCCAATCCAATTAAGTTCAACCAAATAGGTTTTATTTCAGATATTCTTGTCTGGTTCAACACTTAAAAATATAACTTTTTGAACCAATAAGCTAGAGAGAAAAAAATCACATGATGATATCAATAGATACAAGAAAGGCATTTAGTGCGTTCCAACACTCTTGTGTGATGTTGAAGCCTCAGTAAATGAGAAATAGGGAACTTCCTCAGCTTGATAATAAGTATCTACTAAGTGAGAAAAGTATGAGTCTAAATGACTCAGTCCTAGGCAGGATGCTACCAAACGTTGAAATTCTGGAAAGTCAACATTTATAAAGTCTAAAGCACAACAGAAGAAAATCTTGAAAATTATGAGGACCACAAGAAGAAAATCTTGAAAATTATGGTCCTCAAAGAGTAAAATCTCATATGTTGCATTTCTGAAAAGTGCAATTCCCATGGAAGAGGGGAGTAGATATAAGAGGATACTGTGGGTAAGCTCTGGGGGAAGGCGTGTGATCCAGATGACAATGGAGATTTGGAATTAGGTACAAGACAGCTTCTAAAAGTGAACTAAAGCAAAGGAGCCCCACCTCCTACTCAGGTCAGTGAATCTCACAGAAAACTTGGATGATAGGATTGATCATGAGGGTAGGGCCAGGATGAATCTTCAGTTTATAAATTTATCATAAGTCTACATTGGAATTTCTTTAGTTGATTCCAGAGTCTTCCATGAGTTAAAGGTTAACCTGTGTGGAAAGTCAGCACAGTTGCTGATTACTGTGAAAACAGCCATGTGCATGGTTGGATATGACATGGAATGGGTTTTGCTCCTTGGTCACCAGTATTTACTTTCTTTAAATTTGTGACTTGAATAGAATTCCATGAAGAATGGATTTCTGCACATGCAAACTAGCATAAAAGCAACAAAGATGGAAAAAACTGTCAGAGAACACTTGCATTCAGCCAAAAATATTTCAGAAAGACAGGTGCCACATGGAAAATCAGTCATTCTCTTAAAGGAAAAACAAAAACAAATAACAAAGTTCAAACCCAAATGCCATTACTCACTGTAGTATAAGACTTCAAAATATAAGGACCGGGAAAGTCAGCCAGCTTTGATAGATAATCTCTGTGCCACTAGTGATAATATAGCTGTGTATAATTTTTATATGTCAAATTTTCTTTTTAGATAACAAAATTCCTTAATTTTTGTTTTTGAGAAAGGGTTTCTCTGTTGTAACTCTGTCTGTCCTGTAGACCAGGCTGGCCTCGAACTTACTAAGATCCACCTGTCTCTGCCTCCCAAGTGCTGGGATTAGAGGGTGTGTGCTACCACCGCTCACCTAAATTCCTTAATTCTTAAGGTTTGTCTTTAATATATTATTGAAAAATAATTTTCCAATCTGTATATTTCATATTCACATTATTTCAGGTATTGGGGGATGTGCATAAACTGGGAGGTCTTAGGTTCTCAACATTCCTAATGCTGCAACCCTTTAATATAGTTCCTCATGTTGTGGACCTCCCAACCATAAAATTACTCTATCTGCTACTTCATAACTGTAATTTTAATACTGCTATAAATCATAAATATCTGATAGTTAAGTCTTAGGTGATTCCTATAAAAGGATCCTTTGACCCCCAAAGAGGTAGCAACCCACAGGTTGAGAACTACTGGCATAGCATGTTCTGATTTGTTTACATGTTTTTGAAAATTTCATTGAGCAATAGTACACTACCACAACACTAACAATAAGCACTGTGAGAGACAGAGAGAAAGAGAGAGAGAGAGAGAGAGAGAGGGAGAGAGAGAAAGGATACACCTTCAATAAATGAATAGGCATTTTTATTATTTTTAGATGTCTATATTTGAGAAAGAAAAAGTGCCACAAGATCTTGGTTCCTTAGACAACTGTATGTGTTCTGGTCAACTGATCACTCCTTTCAACTGTTGTCACCAAAGACTTTGGTTCTCCAGTATTTCAGATGACATCAGTTATGAATTCAAATGTGCTAACTTGCCAAAAAGTCTGCTCAAATCATCATCCAATATGATCATCACTACCTGTATGCTATGCTTTCAAACACAGGAATGTTATTGCTGATTCTATGCTGTAAAGTGGTTCCATCACAGTTTATACACTTCTCAAATTCTTCTTTAAAATGTGAACAGATTATTTTTTAAAGAATTTTAATTTTGTATCTCAGTGGTTGTTTAGCATGAGTGAGGCCCTAGGTTGGACCACAGCTCTCCTTCCCCCTCACACACACACACACACACACACACACACACACACACACACATACAGTTACAAAATTTTATTTTCAAGATTTGATATTTTGATTTTAGATTTTAGGGATTTTTGTCTTTCAAGATCACAGCATATAAATTATAAAATCTTTCAAGCTTAACTCTCTAAACCCTACAGCTAATGTCATAATCAATGGTGAACTCAGGAAAGTTTTCCTACTAAGATCCAGTACAAGAAAGAGGTATTTTCTTACCCCATTGCTTTTCAATTTCATACCAGAAATCCCAGGTGATACAGTAAGAAGATAAAATAAAAAAGTGTACACATGGGAAAGAAAAAGTAAAAGTGTCTTATTCATAAGTGACATTATAGCCATGTAGAAAATCTGAAACAAATGAATGTTTTTCAAAAATTAATAATAAATTATGATGAGATTGTAGGATGTAATGTTAATACCTAAAGCCCAACCACTTTACTATGTATTAAGAATGAACAAGTGGGATTTAACTTAAAATATATTACCACTTACTATGTGCTGCTGGAGAACGTGATGCCTTTACAGCATGAGGCCTTCCTTGAATGTGACTGCCTAATCTAGCTTACAGAACTACAGCAAAATAAACCTCTTTTCTTAATAAAGTACCCAGTCTCAGGTTATTTGTAATATAACAACACAAAAATGGGTCAAGATAACAAGGGAATCAGGTAAACTGCAAAACAGGGTAAATTTCAACAATGTACTGTTATTCAGCACTAAAAATAATTTAGCTACCAAGCCATTGAAAGATATATAAAAGTCCTACATGCACAGTACAAAATAGGAGAAGCCAATGTGGAGTGAATACATACCTTATGATCCAAAGTATATGACATTCTGGAAGGGACAAAATTGTGAAGACACTAGAAAGAGGTTAATGGAAAGTAATGGGTTGATAGGCAGACACAAAAGATTTTTAGGGCAATGATATCACTCTGTATGATATTATAAGAGTGGATCTATGTCAAATTTGTCTAAGTACATAAGATGCATAATAATAATGCATATAATGGGGATGAGCCCCGTTATACACACTATGGACTTTGAGTGGTGTTGAAATGTCAAGATAGCAAAGGGACTATCCTGAAGAAAGATGTTGAACAGAAGAGTCTGTTCATGTGTCGAGGCAGTCAGTGTGCAGGAAATCCCTGGACTTGCCTTTGAATTTTGTGAAGCTAAAACCCGCTATTACTCAAACAATAATTTATTAAAACATCACCAGTGCAAATTAACTTAAAATTCATGCAGAAATTAGAAAATCTAAAAACTATGGGAGTAGGGTAGGATGTGTCATGGGGTGGGGTGAGGTGGGGGCAGGGCAATTGTCCAGCGAAGACCGATAGGGTAAAGGGGCACTATAAAATACCCGAGCCAGCTTCTGTTTAGTGGACTTTAGCTGTAGACCTTTCCCATCCCTAAGGAAAAAGCTGCTCCTTTCTCTATGCTTAATCTCTGTCTTTCCCCATGATCCAATTCTCTGTCCATGCCAGGAAATGACAATCCTTAGAAAAACAGCAGCAGCCCTGTTACAAATTAATGTAAGACAATTCCCCACATACATACCTAAAGACTTCAACCCATCTAGACAATTGCCCAGTGAGACTCCCTTTCCAGATGAATCTATGTGTATCAAGTCAACAATCAAAACAGCTATCACAGAAACATTTAAACCCAAAAGGTAAGAACTCTCATCTTTTGCCTGTTTATACTGAAGAATGAGGCACAATCAGAGGAAACACCCAAAGCACCTGCAGAGTCCTGCAGTGTGGCTGAGGAGCCCCCAGTGGACTGCTGCCATTCATTGTTGCACAACAAATCACAAGTCAGTCCCCAATGAAGCTTTCCTCCATCTGTTGTCTGGAGGCCAATTTTGCCAGAATCCCTAGAGGTTCTTGTGCATTCCTGAGGTAACTGGGTCCACTCAAGCAGAATGAAAATATCAGGACGTATGATCCAGAAATGAATGTTCCCCAAGTGTTTCTAATGAACTTGGGAAAAATCACTGCTTCAATAATAGGTGTATACACTTGGGAGGTGGGTAGGCATTTCAGAGAGAGAGAGAGAGAGAGGGAGAGAAGGAGAGAGGGAGAGAGGGAGAGAGAGAGAGAAGAGGGAGATTGTCTTGGGGTTTTCTAAGGGAACAGAACTAATAGAATTAATAGATATATAATATATATTATATATATAATATATATTATATTATATATTATATATATTATATATATATATATATATATATATATATATATTAAAAGGGTATGTATTAGATTGTCTTATGGGTTGTCCAGGTAGTTCAACAAAGGCTGTCTCCTGAAAGAAAGGCATAAGTTCATCCATAAGACTGGATGTCTCAACAGTCCCCATCTGGTCCAGGGTAATTCCTTGAGAGGTCTTTTGTCTACTTAGCAATCCTGAAGAAATAGGTTCTTATATCAGCAAAATACTTTAACAACAAGATAGATGAGTGTGAGGACATTGGGAGTGAGGACAAGCAGACAAAAAACCCCTAAGTTTCCTTCTTTCATGTCCTTTCATTACGGCTACAGCCATAAAGTGTGGTCCAGGTTTATGGTGGGTCTCCCCACTTGAAATAATATAATCAAGAACATTTCACAGGTGCGCCCTGTTGCTTGAGTTTTAGTTGAATGCAGATGAAGTCAGGTTGTTACCGAAGATTAGCCATCACAAGTCTACCCCTTTGTTGACACACAATCATATCTCCTTTTGTCATATTCAATTTCCAAGTGAAAACAAAACTAGGTCATAATTCTGCCTAAAACGTATAACTATTCTATGTACAACCAAAAAATGTTACATATTTTAGAGTAGGTGTAATGGCCCCTTAGGAACATTAGTGTTCATTAGTGTCTCACAGCTTAAAGATGGTAATACTGATATCTCAATTTGTGTTATATTACCTATAAAGAAAACACAAATAGTGAGATATATTTACACATTCTTAACAAAATAAGGCAGAAATACTCATATTGATTATAATCCTCATTTCTGGTATTAGTCACAGTGGCCTTAGCTGGTATTTATGACTGACTTCCTCTACTACTCATTCTGGATTTCCTCTACCCTCCATTTCAGCAAGTCTTGGTTCTTTTTCTGGAGAAATGAGTCATAGTTTCATTTCTGACGGGTCTGTGCCCTTTGTCATCCTGCCTGGATTAGGTTGTTGTAGTTTCCCGTTGGCTTTAATCCTAGGACGAGGTAGCACCAAGAGACGCCCTAAAGGATCTCCTGTACTCCAGACATAACTTTTCATGTCTCTATTATGGAAAAGCAATCCTATTTCTCTCTGGTAGTCTGGATCAATCACCCATTTTAACACTATTTCTTTTCTTAGCCTATTTATAAGGGCATCAGAAGCCCAAAGTGGCCAGGGAACAATCTCAGCTTTCAGTTCAATGGAATGCTTACTATGTCTCCTGGAAGCAATTCCCCCTCAAGTGGAATCCAAACTTCTAGACCAGTAGAACTTAAGATCATGGGAACAAGAAGCAAACACTCCTCTAGTGGGATTCTAAGGGTGGTAGGGAGTGGAACTATTCCCATTTCTATCCCTTGATTCCTGGACTCGCGGATCCTTGCTATGGGAGGAAATTATACTGTGTACTGAACATGCTGATTCAAAGCATATATGGCCTTTTGGACAACCCTGCCCCAGCCTTCCAGGATACTGCCACCTGAGTGGTGCTGTAACTGTGTCTTTGACAGGCCATTTCATTGCTCTGTCAGGCCTGCTGCTTCAGGATGAAGGAGAGCATGGTAAGGCCAGTGGATCCCATGATTGTGGGCCTGCTATTGTTCTTCTCTTGGAATCAGTGAGTTCCCTCATCAGAAGCAATGCTGTGTGGGTCGATAAGGCATTCTGAAAGTTCGTTGGTGGTGGTTTTAGCTGAAGCATTATGTGAAGGAAAGGCAGATCCATATGCAGAGTAAGTATCTGTGCCAGTAAGGAAAAAACATTGTCCTTTCCACTACAAAAGTGGTCCAATATTGTGACTGGTTGGGAGATGAAGGATGGTGAACTCTCTTCTTACAACTACTTCAGGGAGCAGAGGCCC
>JAMJFZ010000021.1:2247500-2297500 GCA_026225945.1 Cricetomys ansorgei
CCTTTTTTGTGATCCAAGGTGTGGTGTGAAGACAGTCAACATTAAGGTCACTTGGGCAACACCAGGGATGCAGCCTCTCTGGTCAGCCTCTCCCCCCTTGGACTGACTGCAGTCCTCTTGGTTCAGGAAGCATCACTTGATACATGCTTCATTCTGAAGTGATGTATCTATTTGTGTACAGCAGCTCACTAAAGTGAAGGCACAGTCGTTGTGTTCGGGGAGTTTACCTGATGACTTCTGAAACTTTGGATATTAAAAAGGCAGTGTAATTTCAAACTTGCAAACAGGCGGACCTGAGCCTTTTGCAAGCTCCAGGTAAGCATCAGATGGGCGACTTGTCTAATCCCTCCCTCCCTGGGTCCTTTGCAAACCACCCACACAGTTGAAAACAGCTATTCTCAACCTGTGGGTCACAACCCCTTTGGGAGTCGAACTACCCTTTCACAAGACCATCAGTGTATCAGATATTTACATTATGGTTCTCAACAGGAGCAAAATTAGAGTTATGAAGTAGCAATGAAAGTAATTTTATGGTCGGGGGTCACCACAATATGAGGAATTGTATTAAAGGGTTACAGCATTAGGGAGGTTGAGGACCACTGGTTTAGAATAATTCTCCCTGGTAGGTCAGTAGGGAGCCAAACTTGTCCAGATCTGAGCCCCTCAGGTTCTCTTTTTAGCTGTCAGGATTTTGCTTTCTCTTATATCACTGACTTCCCCTCTCTATCTCTTTCTACATATCCCCTTCTCTACAATGGTAGGCACTTGGACAAAGCAATTTAAACACATTCAGAATGCTATTACTAACATAAGGTAGAGACTGGTAACTGAAACTTTTCAGAAGTCTTCACACAGTACCGAAACTACGAGAAGTGTGATTCTGGGTAAAAATATTATTTGTTTTTATGTGTGTGTGCGTGTGTGTGCCTGTGTGACTTTTGTGCTGGTGCCTGTGGGGGCCAGAAAGAATACTCTGAAACTAAAGTACAAGCGATTGTGAGCTGCCCTCTGTGACTGCAGTAACCAAATCTGGGTACTCTGTAATGGCAATTACCGCTCTTCTCCACTGAGCCATCTCTCCAGCCCAGGCAGCATAGTGTTGCTTACACCAAGGCTGCATTTTTCCAGAGCAACAGGCTTCTAGGACTCCAGTGAATAGGTTTCTCATCTTCTGTAGCAATGTACCCTAGTACAAGCCACATGCAACTACTTAGGCTTGTATATACATGCTAGTTATTATGATGTCACTGACATGTCTCATACTTACTAACGTATTATTCAACAGGTGAACAACATAGCAGGAAGGCCAAATTCCAGCCATCTACGTGGGAGAACTAGATGACATGGCTTATGAGAAGCAGGCTTGTATTTCCCCCAAGCTCTTTTAGGCAATTATATGGGAATTTCAGAGTGACATATTTTTTAGGGTATAGAAGGCTTGCTTAGGTTGCAAAGTTCTCCACATCTGGTATTGTCCTTGCCATTTTGAACTCCCACTGTAAGAGGAAACTAACCTCTGCTTCTTAAGTCCATTTCCTTGGAAGATCTTTTCCTAACCCTTTATTCTGAGAAAATGTTTTTATTTGATGCTTTTCTGTGTATCTTGTATGCAGCAGAAGGATTGATCCTGTCTTCACATCTGTTCTGTTAGTCTGTGTCTTTTTATTGGGGAATAGAGTTCACTGATGTTGAGAGATTCAATGACTAATGATTGTTAGGTCCTGTCATTTTGCAGTTGTTGCTTGTGGGGTGTGTGTGTGTGTGTGTGTGTGTGTGTGTGACTTCTATTCCTTTTGATGGTGTGAGATTATTTCCTGTGATTTCATGTGTGTAGTTAACTTCCTTGTGTTGTAGTTTTTACTCTTGTACCTTCTGTAGGGCTGGATTTGTATACAAATATTGCTTGAATTTATCTTTATCATGGAATATTTTGTTTTCTCCATCTATGGTAATTGTAGGTTTTTCTGGGTATAATAGTATGGTCTGGCACCTGTGGTCCCCTAGGGTCTGTAGGACATCTGCCCAGGCCCTTTTTGCTTTTAGAGTCTCTGTTGAGACTCTAAGTTGGGTGTAATTCTAATAGGTTTGCTGTTATATGTTACTTGTTGCTTTTCTCTCGAAGCTTTTAGTATTCTCTATTTGTTCTGTATGTTTAGTGTTTTGATTATTATATAGCAAAAGGACTTTTTCTGTTCCAGTCTATTTGGTGTTCTGTATGCTTCTTGTACTTTTATAGACATCTCCTTCTTTAGGTTTGGAAATTTTTCTTCTCTGATTTTGTTGAAAATATTTTCTGAGCCTTTGAGCTGGAATTCTTCTCTTTCCTCTACTCCTATTATACTTATGTTTTGTATTTTCATAGTGTCCCATATTTCCTGGATATTTTGTGTCAGGAAGTTTTTGGATTTAGTATTTTCTTTTACCAGTGTATCTACTTCCTCTTTAGTGTCTTCCACTCCCAAGATTCTCTCTTCCATCTCTTGTACTCTGTTGCTGTAGCTTGACTCTGCAGTTCCCGATTGCTTTTCTAGATTTTTTTTCTATTTCCAAGATTCCCTCAGTTTGTGTTTCTTTAGGTTCCTGTTTCCATTTTCTAGTCTTGAACAATTTTGTTTGTTTCCTTCAATCATTTGCTTGTTTTTCTTGTCATTTAAGGGATTTATTAATTTCTTCTAATTGTTTGGTTTTCCTGGGTTTCTTTAATAAATTTATTCAGTGCCTCCTACTGTTTGTCATTTTTATTTATTTCTTTGAGAGATTTATTTATTTCCTCTTTAAAGACCTTTCTTGTCATCATAAAATTGGTTTCAAGGTGTTTTTCTTATGCTTCGGCTGTGTTGAAGTGTTCAGGGCTTGTTATGGTAGGGTGGCTGGGCTCTGGTGGCAACATATTGCCCTGGTTGTTGTTGATAGTGTTCTTGTGCTAGAGTTTAGGCATCTAGGCTTGGTGTGATTATAAGTTTAGGAGGCAAATTCCTGAGTTTTTCATCAGTGGATGAGCAGTTGGGTCCTTGTTTTCTGTTTCTTCTCTGGTTTCTGGTCTGTGTGACCTGGAGTTACCCTGGGGATTTCCACTGGAGATGGTGGATGGGGTTCAGGCAGGTGTGACCTCTCAATCCAAAAGAGGATTGGTCTCCTCAGAAGCTGTAGAAACTGGCTTAGCCTCTGGTCCAGTCTTCAGCTTTTGCTGGAGTTGAGGGATAGGGCAAGGCAGAGACACAGAGAGGAGGGAGGACTGAAGATAGGATGGGAGGGCACCAAGAAAGCGGAGGGATTCTGTGGGATGGTGAGCAGCCTACACTGAGCTGTGGAGGCTGTTTGGGCCTTTTGAACATAATTCTTAATCTATGAAACTCAAAAGCAATGCCGTAACTGTCCCCCAGATATTATATTAGAATACTAAGATCAAAAAATTCTCTTTCTTATATATAATGCTTTTATTAATATCTTGAGTTTTATACAATGTATCTTGATAACACACTCTTCCCTGGTCCACCCACCCACCCTTGTGCCCTCAAAAGCAAAGCCAAACCAAACCAAACCAAAACAAAAAACAAAGCAAGAAACAAAATAAAACAAAAACAAATAAAGAAAATTAAATCCACCAGTATGACAGGAGCCTGGATCACAGGCGTTGCCATGGTTTTTTGGAGGCAGCAGGCTGCTCTGATCACAGACCTTCAGTTGGCCTATATTAGCCTGGGGTTAAGTATGACGAAGTGACCTGAAGTTGGGCTTTACTGCCCCAAAACTGCAGGCACCCAGACATCATGCAGGCACATGGGCATCACATAGGCACCACACAGGCTCCTGGACATCCTTCAGACACTAGGTGTCCTGAAAACACCCAGACACTCCACAGGCACCACAGCATCCTGCAGACACCCAGACATCATATAGGCACTTTTACATCCCACTGATGCCCAGACATCATATAGGCAACCAACCTTCCCACAGGTTCTGGGACATTGCGCAAACACCAAGGCATCCCTCAGGAACCCAGATATCATGAGGATACCTTGATATCCCTCAAGCACCATTGCATCCCACAGGCACCTGGGCACTGTACAGGCAGACACTTGGGCACTGAGAAGACATCTGGTCATCCCACAGAGACCCAGATTTCTCACAGAGATCTGGTTCTCCAGCAGGCACCTGGGCACCCCACAGATACCCTGGCATCACGTAGGCACCTGGACTTCACCCAGGCACTAGACAGCCTGGCAGAACAAGTGCCTCATGAAGCCAGGTTCAAGTACTCAGTAAACTCTGACTATGTGAGTGATGTAGACAGACCTCTAATTGTTCTGGTCCATATGAGGTTTCTAAGACCCCTCTCAAAAGGAAGAGACTCAACCCCAAGTATGGAATATTCTTCAGCTGGGACATCTTGATGTTGCTTAGGATCAGGGCAATCCTGAGGTTTAGCAGAGTGTTTGGGGGCAGGACTTGCTTGAACTCTGGATTGTTGCAAACCCCCTACCCTTATCACCATCCATCCTGCTGTCTTGGCCTTTGTGCTTGCAGTCCATGGGTAGTGCTGCAGCCCATGCTTTCCCTCACCCCATCTGTAAGAGTAATATGAGAAGCAGCCATGGAAGCAACAGTATTGGCCTGGTGGGTAGTGAAAAGAAGCCAGGAGGGTTTGTTGGCAACCTGAGGACAGGTCTCTTGTGTGGAGGCTCAATCCAGGAAATGAAAGGGTCTTCAGTTGGGATATCCTGTTGTTTCTCAGGATCAAGATGATCCTGTGGTTTGTCTGTGAGTTTGGCAGAAGGATCTCGATGAGTTCCAGACTGTTGCATTCCACCCTACCCCCACTGTCTGCCCTGCTGCCTGGCCTTTGTGCTTGCAGCAGATGGTAGTGCTGCAGCACATGCTCTCCCCAACCCAGCAAGGAGAGCAATATGAATAGCAGCCATGGCCATGGGAGCAGCAGTACTGTCCTGGTGGGCACTGAAGAGACCAGAAGGGTCTGGTGGCAGTTTGATGACCTATCTCTTGTCTGCCCTGGATGTGCACCCATGCTTGTCCCCACCTCCAGCCATATGTTTCCTAGGGTGCTTGTCACCATTCCCCTGCCTGTGGCTACCCAGGTCTGCCTCTCTTCACAGTGTGCATGCTTCATACTCTGAGCAGCAGCTTCAGCCTGTCCCTTGTCCTCCATCCTGTTTGACAGGAACATGTCTCCAGTTCAGTGTTTTCTACACTTGGCCCAAGCTTGCTGGCTTGCTCTACTATCTCTTCTCTCCCCCATTCACAGTCAGCTGACTTTCAAGGTGTGTCACCACCGCTTCGTCTTTCCAACTACTTTTAATTCAGAAGGTTTTTCCCACTGAACTAGGCACCAGTGTACTTCTGGTCAATGAACACATGAGGAGCTGGGGGTAACCTGAGAAAAGGCAATGGGGCAGCAGCTGAGCCCTGTCAGATCCTGCCTACTGCCCTGCTGCCATCTTTAGTCCTGTCCTCTCTTTCTTCCATCTTAGACGCCCCTCCTGGCCTGCCTCCTCCATGTCTCAAGCAGCACCTGTCAGCAGAGTGGGAGCCTCGCCTGTCAGGTAGCAGTGGCACCCAACAGGGCCGCTCCCACGTTTCTCTGTTGAGGTATTGACCTGCTCCTCCATTCCTGACTCTCCTCCTGGCTCATTTCTCCACGCCTTGGGCACAACCTGCAGGCTGAGTGGGAAGCCTCACCCTGTGTGTAGTGGTGGGAATAACAGCCTGCCCAGTAGCGTCTACTCTTCCAGACCCCCTCCTGCTTATCTCTCCACACTGCGGATTGTACCCTCTGCTCATTCTGTCACGCTTCTTCTCTTGACTCGCGGCTGTTCTTCCAGCTCTGTCACTGCCACAGTGTCTTTCCAACCACTTCCAGTTCTTATTCTTGAAATTCTCCTCACTGGACTCAGTGCCAATGTAGCATCTCCTGTTCCATGAATACCTGAGGAGCTGGAGGCACCTTGAGTGGAGGCAGCAGGGCAGTGGCTGTAGTACTGTGTGCCCGCTGTCCGGTCACCATCTTGAATCTTTTTCCAAAAAAATTTCTATGATTAAGAAATAGAATTAAATGCACCAAACTTATATAAAATACAGAGAAATATTATGCAGTTGTGAAAAACTACTATATGATGACACAAATGATCAGAATTAAGAAATATGAAAGTGTGTATTGACTCGATATTGCTGAATGAATGTTCTGTTTAAAGTTTTGGCACCATTACTGTAATGTTGTCACACGACAATTGTATTTTATATCAACATTTCCTGCCACAGAAAAATATTGTGCTAATTATTTTGAAAAAAAAAATCTATGTTAGGATGAAAAACAACAACAAAATGCATCTAAAAGAAATGACGTATGGGAGAGCCTTGATTACTTTTTTTTAAGACAGGAGTACGGGGAAGTTGAGGCCAGACTACATAGTGACACTCTTCATCTAGAAAAAGGGTCATTGAGCTACTACTATCTAGTCACAGACGCAGAGTGGGAGAGGTTTCTGAGACAGTGGATGAGACAGCCCTGCTCTTAGTTTGTGGAAGATAGTTATAGAAAATCTATCTACAAAGCTTCTGAAAGAAGAGTTAAGTAATTGAAATTGAAATTGTTTGCAAATGACATAACCCTGTGGTCTCTCCGGTTTTTCCTTCTCCAACATATTTTTTACTAGATTTAATCATTTATCTATTGTTTGAAGAAGCAATGATTTATTATGAATGTCTACATGAATATCTATAAATTTCTTAAATGTGTCATTTCTACATAGTTAAAAATCTGTAACAGTAGCATTCAATCGGATGATGGTATGGTTAGGGACATCTTTGGAAGAATAGAGTTTTCTTAGTTACTGTTTTATGCTGTGAAGAGACACCATGGCCACAGCAAATCTTATAAAAGGACCATTTAATTGAGGTTTGCTTATAGTTTCAGAGGCTTAATCCATTATCATCACAATGGTAGAGAACATGGTAACATTTAGGCAGTCGCTGGGGCAGTAGCTGAGAGCTACATCCTGATTCTTAGGCAGAGAGTAGAGAGAAAAACTATTGAAACCTCAGAACCCACCCCCAGTGATACATTCCCTCCAAGAAGGCCATACCTACTCCAACAAGGCCACACCTCCTAATACTTCTAATCCTTTTGAATAGCATCACTCCTTGGTGACAGAACATTCAAATATATGAGCCTATGGGGCCATTCTTATTTAAACTACCAGGAGAATACATGTAACAATCAGATGTGTGTGGTATCAAGATGTGTTCAGCTGCAATTACCTGATAATTTAAGTCATGAAGACCTTTAATGATTCCTTAACTAGATGGTCAAGGGTGGATAGTATAAGGTTGATTTGAAGTCTTCACAATGTTACTGAGAATCTGACGGACTTCTACATTTCCACATTATCCTCAGCTTGGATTTCATTCTCAGGGTTTTGCTTTACAGATACAAGAGGATTTTACACATGATACTGCATCATGGCATCTCATTCTCAAGTCCAAAGTGAAAATAACAAGTGGTGTGTTGTAACTCTCAGATGTTTTGACTCTAGCCAATGAAATGGTACTGTCCACATTTAGCATTTGGGGTGGGTATTTCCACCTCAAGTAGCGTAATCTAGAAACTCCCTCACAAGTATGCCCAGAGCCTAATCTCATTTGGGATTCTTGATGCTCTTACATTGGCAATCAGTGTTCACCACTATAGCCTTTAGCAAGTGTACTGTAGGCATCCCTCCAGATATATAGGTGTTAGAAACCTCTTCCACAAGAGAAAGTATATTGCACTAATAATGAACAAGTTCTTGTAGAGTGGCTCTGAAGAGAAGAAGTTAGGTAAGAAGTAAGTGAATTTTTTTTTGTTTTGGTCAAAGTTCCTCATAAATCAGTGCCTGAGATAGCATAGACATGGGTCTATATCCTAAGGTTGCTGGTCCTTCCAGAGGACCACAAGCTGAGATTTAAATCAACAGCTTCTTTCCTTATTCCTTCCCGTATCAGATGTTACTCTGAGAATTCTCTTCCCATCCTGTGCCCAAGCAAGGAGGCAATGTCCACTTCCTTAGGGGAGCTGGTGCTGAGGAGTCTCCAAGCCAGTCACCACCTGTGCCGCACTCTCCTGGGTGGACACTGCCATGATGGATTGTCTGGGCGACGCGTCGGCTGCATTTGTATTCTTTCCTAAATGGCTGAGAAGCACTGGTTTATAAGGGTTTCCTCCCTGTAAGAGTCCCTTAAGAAGTTTTTCTTCAATATCTTTTGTTTGCCCAATCTAAAAGCAGTGTGGTATATTAATAAAGCATGTCGGTTGTTCACATCAGGGCTAAAATCAGAAATAAAAGGTGGAAATGGGAAGGGTAAGCCTTTAAAGGTAGCCAAGGAAGATTGAGCCACTTTGAACATGAAGAGATTATTTCAAAATGATTTTTAAGGGTTTTTCCTATAAGTAAAGTGAAATGGGACTGAAGAGGAAAGAGTTGTGGCCTTTGAGGAAAGCTAGTTTAGGAGACAGCCTTTGACTTTGAACATATTACCTCACCTTACCTGGCTTCTGCTTCATCATCTATAAATGTGCACAGCTTTTACATTTGTTTCTCTCCTCTGACTCTTTGAGGTTCAAACCAGACAAACAGTAAGGTACTCTATGCACAGGAAATAAGAAATTATTGCTATATATGATAAATTAAAAGATGAATGACACACCATTACCATGAATGAGATATTTTGCATCTTGTCTTTTGCCTCAACACAACTGAGAGATGAAACAACTCCTTGTCAGTAATGGTGGTTCTGGGGGATGAGGGTAAGGAACCTGGGCTCTGAGCAAAAAGGTAGGATACAGAGGACTTAACAGTCCTTAACTTAATTTGACTTAACTTAACAAACCCTCTGGTCTTCATAGAATAAAGAGTGGGTAGAGAACAAGGGCTTTGGTCAGCTACCTCAATGGGGGAAGAGACAGCTTGCTGGTGGTAATCATCACTCCCAGTGAGCCTGTGTGGAATGAAATAGTCTATACCAATATGGCCAGAGTTGTAAACACAGTAAGTCCCTCTCTCCCTCCCTTTCTCTCTCTGCTATCCTTTGTTCAACTTGTTGGCTGTTTACCATTAGTTTATCATAGAATTATAGAACTCTATTTTTACTTATGTTTTCCAGTTTATCTCTGTATACAGAATTCTCAGCAGTTCCTTCATGCATAGTTTATTTTAGCCTGTGAATTTTTGGAAAACACAAACATTCTATCAATATAGCCATTAATCATAGTTTAGAAAACTCAGGAAGATAAATCTTTGTATTTAAAAATATTTTTGCCAGCAGAATTCTTTCATCCCAATGCATTAAGAACCTTCAGTTTTTTTTTTTTAACTTAGAAAATGGCCTTTATCTATTCTTTTTTGGGGGGGTAGTTTTGAAGTTTTGCATTGTTGTTGTTGCTATTCTTTAGAGTCTGTCTACCAGTAACAAACTATCTTCGTTTGTGTGAGAATGTCTTCACCTCTTCATTTTTAAAGGATATTTTTACTGGATAGAAGAAACGTATGGAAAGGGGAAAAGATCTATTTTTCTTGGACCCCCATCCATGGTTTCTAGAAAGAGGTTAGCTGTTTTGCATTGCCTTCCACTGTAAGTTGTTAAAGTAAGGTTTGGCTGCTTAATATGAGTCCATCATTGAATTTTCCGATGCTCTGTATTAATCAAACCATATCAAATCTCAGGGAATGCTATACCTGGGCAGCTAGGCAGAGACTCACTCCAAGGCTTCCTCACCCCATGCTCTCCTCTTGGTTCTCCTCTCTTCCTCCTCCTCCCTGCCCTTGCCCTAGGTGCTTTTTTATTCCAAATCCTCTCTTTCTTCACCCAGCCCTCCAATATACAAATGAATGGACCTAACCTTCATCTGCCTTAAGACTAAGGAATGTCCGATTCATGTGGAGAGCTGGACAGCCACTCCTTTGTTTACTGGTAGGAAGCAAGTCCTTTACAGTGCTACAAGGACAGTTTACTGGAATATTATCCATAACTATAAAATCTCCCATAACATCTCACCCTTCTTGTTTACAAGAAGAACAATATTGACTCAAACAAATGAAGCTAAGATATAAAGTTATAGTCTGTCAAATACCAAGTCCAAATTTCAGCATACTGCTCATGCAGTTCAAATGTCTTTGATGAGTGTAACTGTCCCATAACATCAAGTATCAAGTCCAAAGTTCACCAATTGTTAATAAAAGTTCACCAACTGTTCATAAAAGTTCACCAATTGTTCATAAAAGTTCACCAATTGTTCATAAAAGTTTTTAGCAAAATGCCTGTGCAGTTCAAATGTCTTTGAAGAAAATCAGCTGTAGCAGAAGACAATGTGGTAAAATCAGCAGGTATCTGTTTCTGCATCATCATAGTTGAGCACTGTGAAAGCTGCCTCAATTTTCAAAATAGGTTCCCTGTCAGCTGCAGAGTCATCTCCAAGATGATTTCAGAGGACAAGATAGTTTTATGAAGCCAATAGCTTCCCATATTTCCCCTTTTTAAGCTGGCCACGTCTGTCTTAGGAGAGAATTAATGAACAATGAAAATGACCCATCAGTGGGTTACTGATAGTGTGACCAGGATCCTGTCTTAGGAAAATTCATGTCATAATCCTCAATCCTGTCTCTGACTGCCAGCCTCTGTATTAAGTTGGGGAACTCAATTCTTTGTAATCCATGGCCTCTGATCTATAAGCAGCACAGAAGCAAGGCAGCTAGGAAGGCTTTCAACAGTCCATTTTCGTGGGACTGTTGAGGTTGAAGGCTGAACAGTAACCCACACACTCTGATGTCTCTCTTCAGCCCAGTGGTCTCTGGATACTCTCAATTGGATGTTTCATTTCTGAAAAGACAAAAATACAACCTTTCCTCAAAATGGGGTGGAGTCTCCACACTCCAGGCTATTATTATTAGAGTAAAATGCTTAAACATTGTCTTTTAAAATTAAAATTTTTATTATTTGAGGTTAAAATAACCAATTATAGAAATATCCTAATTTTTTATATATATATATATATATATATATATATATATATATATATATATATATCCTATATCCCTTTCTTTTTTAAATTTAAGCTGAAGTTTTATTTACCATGCATAATTTTAAAATCCAATAATTTGTCCCTTGCTTTCTGGACACTCATTTAACATGCGCCAGCTTCTGAAGTTGTAGTTGTGGCTGATAACAGGAACAGCTAGCCACCACAATGCATTATGGGTTTTGTAGTCCAAGACAAACCCAGGAAGTTTGGGACTTTTTCCAACATTAACCATAAACAAACTTCCAAATACAGGTAAAATAAATCTTTCTTGCTAACCAGAGAAAACCAGATACCAAATCCCTGAAGGACCAGGACCAGTTGGCTGAATTTTTGGTCCAAACTCCTGAATGTAGCTGGGTTGGTTGTTTAACAACCAGAGCCAAGTGGCAGTTGGGAAAAAAACTCTAATACAGGCAGTGTAGATTTTGCCCAAGCTTTCTGAGTTGCTTTGTTCAACGATCCATTTTAAAATATTGTCCTCCTTTTGGATCATAAGCTCAGTAGAGGAATAATCAGAATTTACATATGCATTCTGTAATCTGCTATCTACTGAGTTAAAAGCTCCTAAAAGCTGAGTAGAAATGTCTTGAAAAGGCCAGCTTGGATTCCAGGAGTCTTTTGAAATGACTGTCACATCAGCTCCTGTGTCTAGCAATCCCTCAACCAAAATTCCATTTATTGACCTAACCCTAACCCTAACCCTAACCTTTGTAGAAAAATCTAGATTACTTACGAATATATTGAAAGGCTGTTTTTGTTTTTTTTGTGTTTTTTTTAAAGGATCATGCTATACTCAGTATCATTTAAATTAAAAATTAATATTAGTTCATTGAACTAAATACATGTTTAGAATGTTAAAAAAAATTGGGCTAGCAGTTAGAGACCTAAACTTTAGTCCAGTCTCTTGTTGGACTGCTCTGGTGCCTTGGGCAGACCTCTTGGTATCTTAGTATCCCTAGCAGAATGAAGATGGCTCAATTTATTAGGTAATCTCTTAAATTTCCTCATAGAGCATCCCCTCCCACTCCTGCCACCACCAAATTTCTAGATTTTCTATAATACAGTGCTTGAAATATATTGCTTAAGACAAATAAAACCCTTAAAATAAATAAAACAAATAAGGCTGGGAATTGTTTATTAAATGTTTAATTATGTTTCAAAAACTATAGCATGTGTCATATATGAATATTATCTACTAAACAATCTACTAAAGTGTAGGTTATATCTCATTTTGTACATGAAAAATGGATGCAAAAATGTAAAAGCCATTCACAAATTCTTAATTGTAAAGATATATCTGACACCAAGTCTATTTTATTTCCAGAGCTGATGTTTATGATTGCTTACATATGTATTTTTTTTTATTATTTTGGCTATCACTCAAGAAACAATTTTAAAGAAGTGAGATAGTAAAGCTAGAAAAGTAGCTACAAAGGTAGCTAGAAAAAAAGTTTGTTGTCCATTTCTTCAGTGCCTTTATTTTGGTTAGTTTCATTTTTAATGGCAAATTATAAATATAGAAAATAGATGTATACAAAAAGCTTATTTTTATCTGTCATTTGCTTGTCAGATATAGGAAGCATCATCCCTGAGAGGTAAAAATAAACTAAGGATTATAAACTATCAATTACAAGTTACATAAACTTAACTTGCCCTCTTTTCACATAGGGTCTTTGGAACTAGAATTATATTAACATTAGGTATATAGGTATTAACATTAGGAATATAGGTATTAACATTAGGTATATAGGTATTTTACTCCCTTAGGAAGAATGGATAAGGAGTTATTTGTACAAAGACTATTTGAGCTAACCAAAAAAGTAGAGGTCAAGAGCATAAGACATAAAGGAAAAACTAGAGAACAGAGCCAAATTAAAAAGTGTAAAATAATTTAAGCCATTTAATATGAAATGGTTCCTAATAGTTTTAGCTAGATTCCATGCACTGCCTCACAAATAAACTCTTGATTAATAACTTACCAAAACCTGTATCTTCTTAGAATTTTTACATTTTGCTTAAAACACTTTTTAGTAATTGTACCAAATTACATAAGTTTTTGTAAATGCAAAGAGAGCTAAAATAAAAAGTGTAAAATAATTTTAGCCATTTAACACTACATGGGGTCATACATTCCACAAGAAATGGTTTTAACTATATTCTATGTCCTGATTTACAGAGCTCTTAATTGTTCAATAACTTATTAAATTCCAATATCACCTTAGATTCCTTTACAGATTTGCTGAGAAAACACTTTCATAATTGAATCAGTTATGTTTGTGTAGATGCATAGTACCCATTTATGTGACAAGATGCAGCGTTAATTAACATAGAAAGGTGAGCATAGCCACAGGCTAAGCCTGCACTGTATCCTAACTTACCCTTTTCTCTCTTATGAAGCTCTCTGCCACAAGAACATTCTTACTTTGTGAGATTTTCTGTGTCCATCTACAAGTGTATTCCAGTAGAAATTACTCAAATTTCACATTATCATGTGCTCTCAGAATTACTAAGTAGCTATGCCCACAGTAGTTCAACATAATTCCTTTATGAGGAGCTAGGAAGCTGGTAATTGTCTTTATAATCTTGTTCTGAGAGCAAAGTATGCTTTTCTAGGAAAATGATTTTTTCTTTATCAAGGAACCACCATTTTGGTACATGGAGACCTGATTTATGGTCATAGTTTTTATTTTTGCCATAAACCCATTGTATGGATTATTTGCTTTGGTATAGAAAAGCAAGGTTTTTTGTTTGCTTGTTTGTTTTTAATTTACTGAGACTAAAAACGTTATCTGATTCAAAAAATATTATCCATGGCCAACACAGGGTTAAAACCCAACTGTGAGTAGGAAGTATGCACAGGGTACATCTGCCCCTTGGCTACCCCACTGAAATGCATAAGGCATTTCTGTTGAATTAACACAGCACAGTGTGAAAATCCACCAGAAAAATATAAAGATTTCTAGATTAGGAACACAAAGACATACAGCACCAGCCCTGCTATTAGCAAGATATATTCATGAATCCTGTGGATCTAAACTTCCTCATCTGTGACATGAGGAGACTGAACCAGATGTCTCTCAGCTCAAACATTTAAAGGGACTATCGACTATATGTAAATCATAAAAATTCTACACTGTATTCATTGCTGCAAAATAAGATGTTTACTGAATAGTGAATATATGATTATTGAATATATATCCTGGTGCTTAAAACTTAAAGTAGGCAAATATATATATTATATAATCCTGCTATATATTATATATCAGGAGCCTGGGATTAAAGGCATGCACTACTACTACTTTTTAAACTACTACAGTTACTTTTTAAATCCTTAAACATTTTAAAGAAATCCTGTGGGCTGGAGGACATAGCTCAGTAGTAGAGTTTAGGATGTATTAGGATGAGGAGGCTCTGGGTTTGATCTCTAGCATGAAGAATAATAGTTTAAAGAACTTCAAAGAAAATTGTAATATAAATATAAAATATATAATTATCTTGTTCTATGCAATTTCAGCACTTCATTTCGAATAGTCAGTGGTATTTCACACATTCATTCGGTATGCATTCAGTGCCTATTATGTGAATAGTGAGTTCAGTGTAGATAGAAAAATTGACAAAAAGAAATGTCCACTACTGTCCTCCCAAATACAAAAGGTAATTCGTTCTTAAGAATGTTCAATAGAATTTTATTGATTATATGGAATACTACATTCTTAAGGATAGAGATGGTGCTGCAAATGGGCAATGTAAAATCAAGTGAAATATGAAAAGGTTCTTTGATGAAAGTATATATTCGAAATAAGAATATTTCCTTTAAGCAGAATGGCTTGTCATTGCTCTTTGTTAAACTTGAGCAGACTGTTTAGTTTCACACACTATGCAAGTCTTTGCTTTCCCAGTGACCAGGATCTCCCAAATACGCCAAAGTGGTTCCATTGCCCAGAAAGAGGCTGTCCTAAATGTCTGAATGTTTACTGCTTCCTTGAGAAATACCGGGTCAAGTGAGGCAGAGAGTATGAAGAAGCCAAAGGCAGTCATTGAGGGCTTAGGGATTAGTGAAAACCCCATCTCTAGTTTTAGACTCAAATCTCTTGGCTCTGACACTATGGAGTCTTTGGACCCTCTCCCTTTGTCATTCGGACTGGTAGATTCCCAGACCAACCCACGGCTGCACAGCCACCCACTCCATACCCAAAGATGGACCTCACGCCCACTCCCTACCCTTCCTACGCCACCAGAGTAAACCTAAAGGACACAGCCAATGGTTGACTGGCCTTCCAGGGCCATGGCCATCACCATCACCAGCACCCACCACAGGCACCACGTTCCAGAAACTGGCCTCTCCCCCACGAGTCCCCGCCCCCCTTCCCGAGTGCAACCAATGGGTGGAGTCGAGGCCGCGGTGGGCGGGGACTAAGGCGGGCCCATTTAGAGAAAGGAGGAGGGCGAAAGGAGGCAAGAGAGGAGAAGAAAGAGAAGTCAGGGGAGGGGGCGGGCGCCGTCCAATGACAAAGCCCCGGGGTGGGCGCCCGCCGCCGCCATCTTGAGCCGGGCGGCAGGACATCCAGCGCGTCCTCCGCCCCGGAGGGGGAGGGGCGGCGAGGCGAGAAAAGTAGCGAGAGGCGCCGGGCGGGAGGCACGGGCAGCGGCCAGCGCCGCGGAGCGGAGCGCGGGCGGGGACGGCGGGCGGCCTCCGATGCGACGCGGCGTGAAGAGGCGGCGGCGCCGGCCGCGGGCCGCCTGGGGCGGCGGCTGCGGAGCGGAAGGAGGGGCCGCCGGGCTGGAGGCGCCGGAGGAGAAGGTGGTGTACTCGCGGTCGCAACTGTCGCTGGCCGGCAGCACCGAGGCGCTGGGCGACGCCTTCAAGCTCTTCATGCCCAGCAGCACGGAGTTCATGAGCTCCGAGGCGGAGCTCTGGAGCTTCCTCTGCAGCCTCAAGCATCAGTTCTCCCCGCACATCCTGCGCAGCAAGGACGTGTACGGCTACTCCTCGTGCCGGGCGCTGGTGCCCGAACCCCCGGCGCCCGCCGGTCGCCCCGCGCGGAGGCCGCGCCCGCGCGCCGCGCCCAGGAGGAGGCGCCGTGGAGCTCGGGCCGCCGCGAGCAGCCGCAGGCCGCGCCCCGCCGCCGCTGAGTCCGAGCCCGAGCCCGAGCCCGAGCCGGAGCCGCCCGCGTCCTGCTTCGGGGGCCGCACCCTGGAGGAGATCTGGAGGGCAGCCACCCCGACGCTCACCAGCTTCCCGACCATCCGCGTCGGCGACGACGTGTGGGGCGAGCGCAGCCTGGCGGTGGCGCGGCGCAGGGCGCGCCAAGTGCTGCGCGTGGACCTGGACCCTGTGGTGAGGCTGCGCCGGTTCCCGGTGCCCCGGGCGTGACGCGCGCCGCGGCGCCTCGAGCCGGGACGGACCCCTGTCAGTCGAATGTTTACAGAACCGGCCCACTTTGGTGCACTTTATGCGCGAGCGAGGCCCCCGGATGCGGAGCGGCACCGCGCTCCGGGTCGGGACTGCGGACCCCGCGCCGGCGGCCACACGGGACAACCGGACCGCGGCGGACGTCCCCAGAACTGGAGGGACGCACGCGTCTTCTCCCTCTTGGACTCTACCTCACCGGTCTGGAAGTCCTCCGAAGACTTTAAAACTTTTTTTTTTTTTTTTTTTTTTTTTTTTCTCCAAAGGAATTTGTTTTCGTGCTTTGTGTAATAAAGCCAGAATTTTACTCGGTCTTTAACACCTCCCCCCACCCCGGCCCTTCCTGTTTTCTTTTTGACTGTCAGCCCCACTTTCTGGACGGAAGATCGACTGTGTCTTGGTGTAGTGCTGGTGTACGCTCAGGGTATTCTGAAACCCACTCCTTTCCTAATTTTTACTGGATTCCAAAGCTTTGATCAAGGTTGTCTTTTAAGAGATTCAAGCTTATGACTGTTAATGTAAGGATTTGTATGGCTTTGAATTTCATGAGCTCAGTGATTACCAAGAGATGCAAAGTACAACTGTTGGGGAAAAAAAAATGGTGTTTATATAAAAGTTTTATATTGAATTTTAATATTTATATTTACTGAGCTCCTAAAGAAAATGGTATTCTTTAAAAGTTTTGTTTAGGAAAAGTTGACTTACTCTATTCTTTTTAATTGAATAAAATTGAAGTGTTTTGGAACCACGTGGCTGTGATAAAAAGTGAATAAATTTTGAAGACTATGTTGGCTGAAAGACTAACTGGAATCCAATTAGAGGTGATTTGGTCTAATGGCCTGGTCTAACATAGAGTCCAGGACTGTTAGCGGGTAGAGAATTAAGATGGAACTTCCTTAGGAGAGATCAATGCGTGTGGATATTGTGAACAAACAGATAAACAGAATACCCATTAGAATTCCCAGAACTGTGGATGATCTGTAGGGAGGGGCAGGGACATTTCTTGGTATCACATAAACTGGTTGAAGTCGTTTGGGGTAAAAACAGATCTCTTTATTTCTTTGTTGTTGGATAACAAGAAATGCCTAAACTAATACTTACTGTCTTTCTGAAAATCATTACAACTGGTTGACGTTTTGTCCCATGAATTTTGTTTTACTCTTCTTCCCATTCGCAATTGTGTTTGCAATTTTTGTTTAATACCTGAAGGCCACAGGAATCAAAAAGTCGAGCCACACAGTACTGACCCTTCTTGTACACTTTTATAATACCATGTGATCCAGTGTGGAGTTCTTGATTATCCAAGTGCCTTTGGTCATTGGTGGCAGCAAGAATTGGTGGTTTTTTAGCCAGTGGTGCCACAGCCAGCTTTTTCTGCAATACCTAAAGGGTCAAGTAGTGTTTTTTGTTTTTGTTTTCCCAGTATTATTTCAGATTTACGTGTTCTGCCACGGAACATCCATGCTGGACTGCAACTTATTAAGCCCTCAGTGCTAAGGTTTATCCCAACTTGGTAGTTTCTTAGAATGATAAGAGTTGCAGTTTTGACTCTTGTGTTCCTAGAATTCAGTGGCATAGCTTTCTGAATTAAGTATTTTAATCGTTCATGAAAGGAGTGTTGTGACTTTAATTTTAGGGTTTTTGTTTTGTAAAACACACACGCGCGCGCACACACACGCACACACACGCACGCGACTTTATGCCAGTTTCCCACAAGCCTCAATCTTATATTCAGTACTCAATGATAATATATTGTCACAAACACCGTTACTTGAGTACACAAAAATATGAATAGTTGTGAGGGAGAGTGTTAGAGCTGTGTCATGGGAAGCTGAGACAGTTTTGCTTATTAGCTTCCGTTGCCAAATGTATTTCAGATACATAGGATTTTCTTCCCAAAATTATATTGTTAACTTTTATAGCTAAGTAGCACCTGATGAAAATGCATTTGTACCGCTTCACTTGTATATAGTTTTATAACACTTAAGAAATAAACCCAATGGCCATATTAGAATGTAATTTCAACATGGAATTTATCCAGATAGCTTCCCAGAGGATTCTGAAACTAGAGTTGGTTGAGGGGATAATTTTTCTCAGCACAGAATGGAAGTATAAACAGTGACACCATGCATTTATTATTACCGAGGTTTTTGACATTTGTTTCTCTTATGCCCTGGTACTTTAGTGCAGTTGAGCTTATGCATAAATGCTTCTTTGGCTTATTTGGTCTGATAGATTATAGCTTAGATCTGGTTGCCCATCTTGAGTTTGTTATAGTTCAAAAAATACAAACTTTATTTTGCCAAGTTTTCTGCAGCAGAACCTGTGTTGCAACTTTGACATGAAGACACATTTAATGCACTTGATGAGTGTATTACAAGAAAGGGAAACTATTTCCTGGGTATCTTTGTATAGGGTGTGAAGAGAAACTTGGCATTGTGGCCTTCAAGGTGAAGCATCTGGGTTTTGTCCTGGAAAGAGACTCTAGCTTGGTTTGTGTATAGTTTTTTCAAGTCCCATTTGTTTGTTCTCTTGCCCTCCCTCGTATCTCATGGCACAAACAGAGAGGGCAGCTGGGAGGAAATGTATTACCTTGCTCAGCTTTTACTTAGTTTTTGACTTTTGGGTTCCTACTTGTGGTGATTGGCACCTCAAGGTGACCTCTGTAGACTCCTGATGTCATTTACCCCACCACCACCATCAACCAGCAACTCATTTTTACTTTGTAAGCCAGTAACTCAGCGATCGCTGAGGGCGAGCTTCCTTGTTGGTAGTTCAGTGTTGCTCTTGTGGTGCCTATTTATTTTGTCTGTCCTGGTACTCTGTGGACAAGTGTAACTTAAGCTGATAGCTCATACCTATTGATTTGCCATGTGTACATAATACTATTTTGCAAAAAAACAAAAAAACAAAAAAAAAAAAACTTTATAAAAAATCTTTTAAAAATATTTGAATACAAAAAAAAAAATCACAATTTTGAACTTAAAGGTTTTTGTTGTTTTAAGGGTTGCTATGGCATTCTTCAGTGATTTTTAATGAACATACATACATAACATTTCCTTTATTGGTGTGTTCAGATATTTTTTGATAAACTGTTATGTCTTAAGTGCATTAGAAAGCAATTGTTTGTAATGGAACTGAAGTGTTTCCCTGGACAGTTTAATGTTGAATGAGATTTACAATTTGGTTGTGTGTTGCTTTTTAACTTATTAACTGTAAATAAATTTTAGAGCATATAGTGTCTGGCTTTTCTAATGATACTGGAAGTTTTTCAAAATGAGATTTTATGATTGCATGTGAGTCAAAAATCTTAATTTAAAATTCGATAAATCTTGACTTTTTGTGAACTTGAGCTGGAAATCACAAGGTTAGTGTTGTGTTCAGTCTTGCAACCTGTCAGTTCTTTAGTCTCTAGAATGATGCTTCAAACCAAATCCATAACCAAGTTTTGCCTGCAATAATCTTTAAGGGTTGCGTTAAAATCCAGGCTTCGAATCGTGGGCCTTAAATGCCTTTGAAGTGATGATAGTAGGGTTAAGTTCCCATTTCTTTATTTGTGAACCAAAGTGCTTCACAAATGGCAGCCACACAGACTGTTCACAGAACAAGAGCAGGGCCAGAATTTTCACTGCAGTCTCTGAGACCAGAATGGAGTGTCTACAACAGGAGCAAGGGCGGATTCACATGCTGTGTGGACTGCATTACCTCATACCCAAGTGCCCATCGGTAGGTGGAAGTAGCAAAGGGAATGGCCTGGAGGAAAATTACCATACCAAGCACCATGTCCTTCAGGTGCTGGGACTCTAGGTAATGCAGTGCCTTAGCATCCTCCAGGATCAAATGCACTTTGTAAACCAGCGGGATCCTGCAAGGACTGAAAGGGATGCTAATTCTGGAGCTATGGGAAGCAGTTAATAAATGCTTTTAATTGGAAGTTTGGAGGCTGAGTTTAAGTGTAGAAAAATGAGAATTTAGCTTTCCAGTTTGTTGAGCATCCACCAAGAGCAGATTATTGTCTGGAAAGTTACAAGACAAATTGAGGGAAAGCAATTCATGGGGGAAATAAAATGACAAACTATGCTTTTTAGCTTCTTAAATACTAGGGCAAGAGTTGGTGTTCACTACAGAGTTCAGTATCAGAAGTTATTTTTTGAAGTTGGGTCTTTGAAAATATCTCTGAGTTATTTAAAATGTGCCATTATGTATTTTAAAGAATTTACAAATAGCAAATTAAAATTATTGGTCCAAACCTATAAAAACTTTTGCATTAAATCTTCACTTGGAGTAATTTTAGCAGATTTATTACATGTTCACTCACAGGCACAGAGCCAAGATGAAGTTACTGTTAAGTCTATGTTTTAGGTACTGAGAGAAAAAAATCAGTAAAATAGCTGTACCTGAAATGGAAAATACTAGACACAAAAATCCTCTCATATTTGAAGTACTGGCGCACTTAGTTTAGATGTTAGCTATGCCGGCAGTGAGTTAGTACTGATCCTTCTAACAAAGAATTACTGTTGGTGGGCAAATCAAAACTGCAGTGTCTAAAGCCGGTACAGAAGCATCTCCTAGAAAAGTATGTGGAAGCATGAGACTGCAAAGACCTCAAACAGCTGGGGAACAGACTGGACACAAGCTGACTGACTGCTCATGTACTTGCTCTTGTATGTCCTGCTTAATGCTCTGAGCTGTGATTACAACACAGGAGCCCTGGGGTTTAGTCTGAAGGTGGGAAGTGTAATGGCACCAAAGTATGATTAGCCCAGCAAATTTGAATAAGTATGTTACTAGATAAATATGTTTTCTTTCTAAGGAGTGAAATTAACTATGTAAATATATCTTGAAACAGGGCTTACAGATCCTAGACTGGCCTCAAACTTGCTATGTGGCCAGGGCTAGCTATGAATTTCTGATCTTCCTTCTTCTGGTCCCAAGAGCTCCATTACAGGCACTTGCCCCCATGCTCAGTTCAAGTATACGTACTCTAAATATTTTAGTATTTTAAAAAAAGTCAAACCCAGGGAGGATGATTTTTGATCCTGAGTCTCATAGGCTCAAATAAGCATGGAAGCAAAATGCATGTATGAAAGAGCATACTTTTCCTAAATGTAGGGTTTGATGAATTTCAGTGAGTTCAGCATGCTTGTGAAGCTCTTTCTCAGAAAAACATTACTAGTGCCCAAAGCGTCCTAATGTCCCTTCAAGTCACTATCTTGGTCCCATCCATTATTCTGATGTTTTATACCATAGATAACTTTTGGCTGTTTTGTTGGATTTTTTGAATGAATATTACATTCATAATTATGTTTTCCTGAAAGATGTCTGCGACCTCCATTCATATTGTCATTGCACTTGTAGAACATCGTTGGTACATAGAATATTCCAAAAAGATCATGTGATGATCCAGTTTGGGGCGAATATGAAGAAATCTTCAATGAAAGGAGTGCCTTTTGTCAAAATATGCATGCATCCTTTAAGAAAAGGGAGAGTGAGTTTGCCCGGTCACAGTAGGTGCTGTCAACATACTTTTCCAGAATGCTTACACTAAGCTCTGCAAAAGTCATCTTTTTAAATGGCTGCACATTTTGCCGTTGTTCTTGTTTTGTTCTTCAAAGATAAAGAGGCTTGGATTCCTTCTACTTTTAACCTGAAGTGAAAAAGCTGTCTTCCCCTTTTACATTTTCTTCATATTTTAAAACTGATCTTAAAAATTCTTTCATATATCAATTCCTTTCCTCTCCACCCTTTGTACAAAGCCAGCTCAAATTGAGAATAATCCTAACTGCTGTTAACCCCAGCTCAGTGAACTTAAGTTATCAAGAGGAGACCTTGTTCACAGGGTTCCCTAGCTGTCCCTTGGAGAGAATCACACTGAAGTCACCTCTAACATAGTGGAGACTGTTTCTGGAGGAACCGATGGACTTGGCCTCATGTGTGAATTATTCTAGAAAGCAAATCAAGAGGTAAGATGGCAGGAGAGGGAGGTTTCAAATAAGTGTGATATGTCTCAGTCTGGGTGAAGCCAGCTGAGAAGTAGAAAGCTCTGTCTTGGACAGGGTGGGCCCAATGGGAGTGGGGTTAATGGAAAATGTGCTGTCACGAACCCACAGGAACTGTACTTACAGGAGGTCTTGGGGGAGTATTTACTATCTTTGTCTGTCTGCAGGCCTTCTCCATGTCAAGGACTGCTACATTGTGATCGCTTCTGTATATATCTCTAGATCTCTTCAGGTGCTGAGTTTCTCAGAGGCAGATTAATCTCTCATCTCCAAATCACTCAATGTTGCTGGCGTGTGCTTGGTGTTCAGTAGCACTAAGCAAATGAATCAAGTTTATGTATGGAGTTCTTAGAAACTTGGAGCACCATTTTCCAAGTTTAGGAAAATCATGTTGTTTCAGTTTGTGTGAAACAGCAAAGAATATATATATATCTATATCTATATCTATATCTATATCTATATCTATATCTATATCTATATCTATATCTATATCTATATCTATATCTATATCTATATCTATATATATATATATATATCCCCAAACAAAGTAATCCATTGGTGGACTCAGCACTGTGTGATTTAACAGAGGGTCTGAAGGCTTTGCTGTCATTCCTGACTACACTTGCAACCCAATTCAATTTCCTCATCATTGCACTGCAAGAGGCAGTGCCGTGCAGTAGTTAAAAATAGTGAAGACACCTAACTTCCAAATCCTTCCTGCCTCTCCTTCTAGCAGGTGATCTTCTAACAAGCAACTTACCCTCTTCACTCCCCAGTTCACTCAGCTATCAAAAGAGGCATAACATTACATCTCCTTCACAGAGCCCTTAGGAGAACGAAGTACAGTGACACGTGTCAAATAGAGTCGTGCCTGGGACCTGGTTAGCTTTGCCAGTATATATAGGTTTTATTAGTCGTGAATGTAAAACACATTTTATAGTCTTAGTTTGCTTACTTGAAATCTTTATGTTGGCAGGTGTTGAAGGCAAAAAACAACACCCGCAGTTCAAAAAATGTCACGAAAAGTCAACTGGTATTGGAGAATGAGTTCGAAATTGCTGGAATTGCTATGTGTGGAAGGATGCTGTAGATATGTGGGAAAGAATGACGGCCAACACTTAGCAGAATGATGGCCAACACTTAGCAGAAAGTGATCATCAAATGCTCAGAAATTCACAAGATAACAAGAAACAGACTAACGTTTATTTAAATCACACTATGTACCAAAGCACTATTGTAGTTACCTATACCTGCCCCCCAATCTTTCTTTTGAGGAAATCTTATGTAACCCAGGCTGGCCCTGGACTTGCTCTGTAGCCTTGATGACCTTGAACTCCTAAATCTTCCTTCTTTACCTCCTGACTAGGATCATAGGCATGTGCAACATACCCAGGTTGCTTGTTTTTTTTCTTTGAAGTAAAACTCTAGCATGTATCAGGTATGGGGGATAAAATAACAAATAGTTTCTGGATGTCTGTGAAATAATTCTGAAACACAGATATGTATGAGGAACACTTACTTTGAACAGACTGCCATTTTGGCCTATGAAAAGTAACGCATCATCATATAGCCATTTGAACATCTGCCACATGTGTAATCAAAAATCTTGTAAGCCATTGTGCTGGCTAATTTTTATGTCAACTTGATACAAGCTAGAGTGATCTGAGAGGAGGAGGGGAATCTCGGTTGGGAAAGGAGACAGGTCAAGCCATGAGGAGTGCCATAATTACGGTTGCTACTGCTGTGATGAAACACCACGACTAGCACAACTTGGAGAGGAAAGGGTTTATTTGGCTTACTCTTCTTCATAACCATTCACCATTAAAGAAGCAAAGACAAGAACTCAAACAGGGCAGGAACCTGGAGGCAGGAGCTGGTTGCAGAGGCCATGGAGGGGTGCTGCTTACTGGCTTGCTTCCCACGCCTTGCTCAGCCTGCTTTCTTATGGAACCCAGGACCACCAGCCCAGGGATGGCACCACCCATAGTGGGCTGGGTCCTCTCCCACCAATCACTAAGAAAATGTCCTGTAGGCCCGTCTACATCCAGATGTTATGGAGACGTTTTCTCAATTGAGGCTCCCTCCTCTCCAATGACTCTAGCTTGTGTGCATTTGACATAAAACTACCCAGCACTTGGAGCTAGGCAGTAAACAGCACTCCGCCAAGACATCTGCATCAGCTCCTGCTTCCAGATTCCTGCCCCAGCTTCCCTCAGTGATGGGCTGTTACCTGGAGGTGTACGCAAAATAAACCCTTCCTTTCCCAGCTTGCTTTTGGCCATGGTGTTTCATCACAGTAGTAAAAAACCCTAACTAAGACAGAAATTTGTACCAGGATTGTGGGTTATTGCTGTGACAAACCTGACCATGTGTTTTGGGAGGACTATGGTGGCATTTGGGCTGGAAAGGCATTGAGTGCTCAGAGCTAAGTGGGCTGGCTGTGTAAGAGCTTGGAAGATGAAAATGTTGAAAGGTGTGCAGACGGTGATGTCTGGTTAGCTGGAAAAGAAGGATCGGTTGAATTAACAAGATACCAGAACCACTTTGCTCTTGCTGAGACAATGGATGCTGGTCAACCATGTCTGAAGAATCAGTTGTGGTTAAGAAGAGACTGCATCATTGAAGGCTTCTGGGAAGAGTTTCCTCAGAGTCCACACGTGAAAACTGTGTTCTAGAGGTGGCAAAGGTTGTATCTTGTGCTGATGGCTCAATTTGGCAGTATAAAAGTCACCCAGGTAGTACTGTTTTTGAAGGCATTAAGGAATCGCAGAGGTCAGAGCTTAATTCCACAAAACCCATGAAGAAATCTCCGAAGAGGCTAACAGTGAAAGTGCAGTACAGTTGCAATGGAAGAACCTGCCATTTTGGAGATTTCAGTACCACCGGACAAGGGCTAAGAATGGCAGCAACCCTGGGGCGGAGCCAGCTAAGCCTAGGGGACAAGCTGTATGGGCTGCAGAGGGTAAAGCCAGAGAAGTGGCCCCGGGTCTTTGGAGGAGGGAATCTCTATTGGCCGAGTCAGAGAGGGAGGGGTTTATTTTACTTACACTTCCAAGTAACTGAGAAAAGCCAGGGCAGAAACTGAAACAGGTCAGGAATCTGGAGTCTTTGCTGTGTTTAATAACAGTGAAAGAATACTGCTGCCACAGGACAGAAGGACATGCCAGTAGGAGGGAAAGGAAGCAGGGAAAGAGGAAAGTTTCCCTCTTGTATGTCCTTTGGGATGGGAGAAGCCTTTCTCCTCAAACCACCACACAGGACGACTTTCAGTTCTCTCCTTCTACCTTTTATGCTGGTTCTGGGAATTTAACTCAGATTGTAAGTTTCACGTGGCAAGAGTTCACCTGATGAGCCACCTCACTGGCCCCTTTTCTCTAATTGTGGATAATCTGGAGTCCAAGGCCCAGTAATGAAGGTGGTGGTGGTGAAAGGAATCTTAGGTGTGTCTATGGTCTTGGTAGCTCAGGATTGGGATTCACAAACTTAGTTTACTCTTGAGCTGTGCATTTAAAACAGAGCCCAACAAATAAGAATCCCCTCAAAATGCCCCCAGGGTAATACCGAGTGACTTTTTACTAAAGTGTGTGGACAAAGGGCAGATTAGTTGACTAACTCCCTAAACCCTGGTGCAGCAGACTGCAAGTCTTTGAGTGTAGTGTTTAACTTAATGGTTGTTTGAGAGTCCGACTTGATGCTCTCAAAATACGTGACAGAAGAAGCTGCTGCCAGGGATACCTGCCACGGTTGCAAGTGTCTGATGCTGTATGGCACTTTATTCCAGTTAAAGTGCCGTCTTTTAGAGGATTCTGGAAGGTGTGGATCCCAGCAACTTCTGTAAGCAGGTTAACCACAGCTACTCCCTCTCACTGTCGTATTCCAGAGAGAGTCCGTCATTTCCAGTGTTTCCTGCTGATCCAATTTCCTGGGACGTCTTAGCATGTCTTATAATTCCATGGTTGGTGGCAATCACACATGAGGTAGGTTTCTCTCTCACTGGGGTAGGAGAGTGAGAAGGGGCTAAAGACAGCAAGGATAGGGCTGCTAGACGCTGGTCCTGAAAAGTGAGACAGAGGGCACTCTGCCTATAGTTCTGCTTCAAACTACTTTTATTAAACATGCCTGGGCAGCCTCGTCTTGAGAGAATGTGCTTATCTTAATAATAGCAGAGCCGCCATGCATCATAGGGCACTGCAGGCTTGAGGGGAAGGGGTTGGCTGCATCCCAAACCTGTCTATTGGCCAACAAGGACTTATTCATCGTTTGGGTTTTGATGACATCTTGGATAGGTCTTTTGGTTGGTAGTCCACTAATAGTCTATGAGTAGGAAAGGAAGTGGGGGGTTTACGGAATCAGCAGAGGGATATGACAATTTTGGTTGCCGATTCAAAACGTGGCATTTTCCTTTAAAAGCAATTCTCAATAAAATAACAGTAATATAAACTGACACAATACATTTTGTTTAAAAGTCCTGAGCATATTTCTTTCTTGTCAGAAGTTGGCTTTATTATCCTGGAAGATGGACTGAAATATTCAGGATCAGTTTCAGAATAGAATTTTCATTGGTATGAGTCTGATTCATTCCACAGGTTGAGCATTCTGGGGGAGAAACTTGGCATGTACAGTTGAATGTATTGCCTCTGCTAAGACGGAGCACACGGCAAGGCTGAGTGGGAGCTTGAAATCTAAGCTCGTTGTAGGCACCACTGCCAGTGAGAGGTTTGGGAAGACCAAGCACACCTCTATTCTGAACTGAATGGTGGGGGTTAAAGCTCTTTATGAATCTGTGCAATCACTGTTCTTGCTTATCTGAATAATTCAGGAAAGAGGGCTTCAGATAGAGCTCTTCATGAAGATGCATGCCATTCATCTTCCAAGTCGGTGATGGAAAATGAAGACTCCAGAGTCACGTGACCCACATTTAGAAATCTATTTCTTTTCTGTGTTGGTGTTTTGAAACTGAATTTAGCACGGTCAAGATTTAGTTCCTTTTCCTCTTTTTGCCACTTTCTAATTAAAACAGTAGGTAAGAAAAGTACTTATGATGGATTAACAGAGATAATTTGTGAACATCAGTAGAAAACTAATGAGGAAACTTACTATGTTTCAATTGTTAGAAGAGTCTCAAGTAGCACAGAATGTGCCCTTAATATAGAGGCCAACATGTGGGGAGTGCACACAGCTGCGGTTCTGCTGTTAATACAGCATTTGTGACACTAAACAATATTTTTGGTGAAAAATAGAATATTCCTTTTTAATGATAAAAAGGGGGGAGCATTTCAGTCAAAACAAATGATTGCTCCAGATACTAGACGTATAACCGGGGGCTCGTGTGGATCACCTTGCTAATTGGCCTTCATGATGCAAAGCAGCTATAATGGAAAAATAATCTCTGTTCTAGAGGGAAAATGCTATTCGAGAAAGCTTTCACTACAGGCGTATGGCACTGCCCTGGCGACTCACAGAAGACTAGCTCCCGGGTTCATTTCTTTTCCCACTAACCCAGACCTCTTACTCACGTATCCGGTTGGTCCCAGATCTGAGCTATGATATTGTCCTTCTCAAATACTTTGAATACTTTCCAATATTACTGTTTCAAGTTCAAAAAAGAGTATAGTTAAGCTTTCGGTCACAGATTTACACTTCTGATGACAGACTGTTTCCACATTTTCTGGGAAGGAAATTAACAGTAAATACCCAGAACCATAATCAACTGTTCATACCCTTGGCTCAGTGTTTTCACATCTAGATTTTGTTCTAATGCAATAAAGAGGGTGAAAGACTGGATTAGCGTACATCTAAGAATCCGTGTAAGAGGCAGGAAATGGTGTCCAGAAATAAGACAAACTTCAAATGAGTTACAGTATACTCACACAGAGAAATGCTACCTCATAATGAAAAGTAATATTCTCTAGCTTATTTACTTTAACTTATTTAGTGCTCCAGTATTAAATGAAAAAGAGAAGTAATATAAATATAGAAGCCATCCTAGTTTTATTTTTTAAAGTATAGTTCATCCAGCTATAATTAATACACAGTGTGGGTCTTAATTTTGGTCATTTGTTTTGGTCAGTTTTCACAAACAAGGAATGGGGGTGGAGTAGGCAAATGAAGGAAAGCAAAGTGTGACCACAAACATGTGTGGTCATCCCCACAGTCAAGATGGAGGTGTTCCGGGAAGTTTCTGTTGTGGAAGTTTATTTTTAGTTGTGTTTGAAATAATTGTTTTTGTGCACTTCTGGAAAAAGAGATGAGTAGGCCTTGGTATCTTGTGTTGTTTGCAGGTGTTGGATTTCTGTGGATGTTGTTTGATTGTTTATGATCTGCACCTGAGGAGTTCTGAATCAATAAAACTCCTGAGCTCAGACGCTCCGGGTTCCACCATCCAGGTTGACACTTGCCGTGGCGGTGGTTCCTTCTGCTGAGGTCTGGCAGAGTTTGTACCTATGAAAACACCGCTTTGTCTTCCTGTGCTGAGCCGCCCCACAGGTATATGGCTACAAGTTTCCTCTTGTTCCCGTGTAGTTTGTTGTCACTCTTCCTCTAATGCTGGGCACCGGTTGCCACTGTCCATTGGGATACTGTCATGAAATTCATTAGACTACAGAAATTCCTTTTCTGTAGTATTAGAGGGTAGGCTGAGAAGGTAAAGATCAAGGTGGCTGCAGTTTGGGTGTGTGGAGAGGACTCATTCTTCACTTCTCACTGCCCTTTGAAGATGGGGTACTGAGCCAGCTCTCTCTATAAGGACTCCAATCCTATCTGTCAAAGTGGAGCACTCATTATGTAATTACTGGGCCAAGACTCCTCTTTCTGATAATATCAAAATAGGGATGAGATTTCAACATACTTTCTAGGAGAGGCACAAACTTTCAGGCTGCAGCATTTTCCAGAAGTCAGACGAATGGTATTACATGGTTCCCTGCTTTCTGCATTTGGCTTCTTTTATTGTGAAGGTCCTCTGGGCTGTTTCTGTTGCTGGCTTACTGCTTTTTCTTGAAGTCTTTTCTTTGCAGAGCATCAGTGCACTGCATAGACGTACAGAGAAATGCTACCTCACAATGAAAATATATGTCTGTGGCTTATTTAGTGCTTTGGTATTAAACAGAAAGAGAAGTAATATAAATATAGTATAGAAGACAGCCCAGTTTCTTCATTCACTGCTTGAAAGACAGTTGTGCTATTTAGAGCTGCTGACAACCATGAACAATTTGATCATAAGAATGTCTCCTTCTCTTGAGTAAACACTTTGGGATAGGGACTTAATAGGTTGCATAGGAAGTGTATATTCAAGAAACCCTCAAAATCTTCCTTAGAACATCTATCCCTAGCAGGATATGCATCCCTGCTAGCAATGCATGAGAATTCTGGTTGATCTGCACCTTCTCAGCTTGTGATATTGCTTATTTTAAAGCATCAAATATTCTAATGGGTATGTAGTAGTAACCTATTTCCCAACAATGAATGTCAAGTATTTTGTTTTTCATGAGCATATGATCCATCCAAATATCTTCTCTAGGGAAATATCTGTTTGAAATATTTTAAGAGATTTATACATGCTGCATAGAATTCCTTTGACAGATATGTGATCTGAAAGTCTTTTCTCTTTTTCCTTTTTTATAACATTGGTTTCATTCATCTCTCTCACCTGCTGTATTTGTGCCTCTATAGCTGGTTCCTTTCCTTTCTTTCGTCTATTAGTCTGCCCTCCTACTTTCTTTTCTGTCTAACAATATCTCTATCTCCCATATCCTCTGAGATCTCTTTCCCCACTTATGGTCTCCTTTCTAGTTCCCCTTCTTACACACACACACACACACACACTTTCACTTTGGGTTCCATATATCAAACATATGGTACTTGTCATGGACTCTGACTCGCTTTGCTTAACATGATGCTTTCCAGCTGCAGTCATTTTCCTGCAAATGCCATGGCTTCATTTTCCTTCATGTCTATATTGAATTTTGCATATGCATTGTGTTTTCTTTATCCATTCACATGTTGATGGACATCCAGGCTGGTTCCGTTTCCTGGCTGTTATAATATAATATAAACATGAATGTACAAGTACTGTTGTGGTGTGTTGACTCAGAGTCTTTCTGGCATATACTTAAGAACTGGATCACATAGTGGTTCTAGCTTCAGTATTTTAAAGAACTTCATACTGATTTCCCTGGTGGTTATACAAGTTTACATTCTGATATCAGTCAACAAAGGTCTTTCCAGACCAGAATTTATCTTCTTAATGTTAGCCATTCTGACTGGGGTGAGATGGAATCTCAAAGTTTTAGTTTCCATCTATCTGATTAGTAAGGGGACTGAACATTTTTAAAGTATTGATTGGCTCTTGTACTTTTTCTTTTGAGAACTATGCAGATAATTAGCCCATTTGCTGATTAGATGAGTTCTGTAGTCTTTTAAAAAATTTCTTTGTGGGTTTTGTTGAATTTTTACAGTTCTTTATTATACACTCAATACTAATTCCCTTCCTGGCATGTAGTTGGTGGAAATTTTTTATTCAAATTCTGTAGTCTGTATGTTTACTCTAGTGGTGTTTCCTTTGCTGTATGGAAGCTTTTGAAATTCATGTCACTCCATTTGTTAATTCCTGACATTATTCCCCATGCTGTTGGTATCCTGTTCAGAGGGTGCCTAGGCCTGTTTCTCCAAATGTTTTCCTCTAGCATTTTCAGTGTTTCAGATGTGAACCCTTCTGAATAGATGTTTGTGTAGGGTAAGAGATACGGGTCTAGTTTTATTCTTCTACACGAGGAACTCCAGCATCTGCAGTACCATCTGTTAAGGAGAATCTTTTCTCTAGGGTATACCTTAACACGTTTATCAAAAGTAGGTGGCTATAACTGTATGAGTTAATTTGTGGGTCCCATATTCTAGTCTGTTGGTCTACATGCCTGTTTTTGTGCCCGTACCATTCTACTCTGTTGCTAAGAGTCTGCAGTATAATCTGTGTTATATAACAGTGTTAGTGTGCCTCCAACATTTCTCTCTTTGCGGAGGGTTACTTTGTCTGCTCAGGATCTCATGCTTCCATATAATTTTTATGATTGTTTTCTAGTTCCACAAAGACTTAAAGAATAAGTTTTTATACTTCAGCTTATTCATTTTTAATTTAATGATTGATATGTTGAAATATACTTTTTGGTTTAGAGTTATTTTTAGATTTATAGAAAACATAAACACAGCGTGAGAGTTCTCATAAACTCATTATCCAGCATTCCCCATTATTAACATTGGAATGGTACACTGGACACCGCCAGTGAATATGGCCTATGCTTTCGTGACTTCAGAGAGAGTTGACTACACCAAAGTCAAGCTGATATTCTGGGATACACTTTTTGCTTTTAGGTCTCTGGCACATTTTAATTTGATTTTTATTCTTAATCTGAAGTTAGGTCTCCGTTTTTCTGTGCACAAAGTCAATAGTTCTAATGCCATCTAATGAACGGAAAAATATTGAAGAGGATCCTTACACGAGGACTTTACATCTTTGCCTTCTACACTTTGCGTGATGTTACAGTTGGCGTGAGGAAAGAGAACTTTAGAGTGAACTCACACACCATGACAGAGAATATTAGTGAATGTAAGTGCAGTAGACTCTGAAACGGAGAGAAACTGGCTTCTGGAAAGCAATACTGAGGACATACTGCTAGCAATTACTCTGTCATCCTTTGCTCCTTTCTGAGCTGCCTCAGTGTCTGAGAGGACTGGCTCTCATGTCCTTCTCTCTCTGTGAAGTCAGATCCAGGAGCGGAGAACCCTGTATGTTTTTCACATCCTCCCATTACTTAAGGCAACTCCTGTGGGCCTGTGTTTATTACAGTCTGAAGAAAACCAGAAAATCTACACAGACAAAGCAGGCCATCCTTCATGTAGTGAAGACGAGTGAAAACAATGAAGAAAAATGTGTGTTTTCCCAGATCTCTACAGTTTGGCCTACTTGTGTGAGATGAAAGCTGAGACTGCCAATTACAGCATTATAGTCCTGATGACTGTGGATAAATTGTTAAGATCATGAGACAGCATGAGAATATGTTCACCCAATCATTTCAATTATACCATGAAGATTATTTTAACTCTTAGATTAGAGTTCTGAAAACACTTAGATCTTAATTGAGGTAGAGAAAGGGCTATGAGGTAATTTATGAACACAGCTTAAGACTTCTGTATCTATCCAACTTGATATCAAATTTGGTGCAAGGATCCCAAAGCTTGATTTTCCATATTTGAGTACTCTAATTGAACCCGAATGTTCCCGCAAAGGTCTACCAGCCCATGGCACTGTTGAGAGGCAATAGAACTTTAAAGAAGTGGCACTTAGTAGAAATCAGTGGGAGAATTCCCTTGAAGGGGATTGTGGGACCCCCCCCTTCCTCTTCTTTCTTACGTCTGAGCTGCCATGATTTCTCTACTCTGTGCTCCCACTGTGATGTGTTGCCTCTTTCTAGACCCAAAGGCAGTGGAGCCATGGCGAAGGCTCCAAAACAATGAGGCAGACATGTCAAAGCCAAACGTGGAGGCTTATGGGTCATCTCTCTGAGATAAACTTTGTGACCTTGGCAGATGAAGAAGCCTCCTCAAGCTTCAGTCCCTTTTTCTGAAACTGAGAAAGGCTTCTATCAAGTAACACAAGCTCCCAATAACTTAGTTCTTCTCATTGCTCCCCAAGAGTCCCCAGCACCAGTGTGGGGACCCAAAGGCCTGTACTTGGGTCTCAGTATCCAGGCTAATTGTTCACTTTGCAGCAAAGCCTTCTTATTTCATGTTGCCCTCAGCCACCCATCTGTTCAAACATCTCTGTCTCCCTGTGACATTTATCACCTCGTTTTTTAATACCCTTAATTGGTTTTGGTAATAGACTATCAGTACCACCTAAATATCAGCTATTAGCCATAAATGAGGCTCCTCTGGGTATCCAGAGCATTGCAATAATCTTAAAATAGAGGGAGTGTTCTGCCGTAGCACTACCTGCTGCATCACAGGTGCGTATTTACCATTGTTTTTATTTAATTTTGAAATCCCTCACCTCACAGCCAGTTCAGAAGCATCTGCAAGAAAACTGGAAAAGCATCCATTTGTTTTCTTTCAATTTTTAACACTAGTGCATTTTTAGCATCTTATAGGGAGGTTCTAGTTCTCCTCTTTTCTGGCTATTGTTTCCTAAATGGCCAATTAATTTTTCATTGAGTGCTATCTCTGGGCTGTTTTTGCTCTTGTCCAGTATTAGTTAGAGTTGTTGTGCTAATATTACGTGTTGATCCTGGTAACAGTGCCAACAAGTGCTACTGAACTGAAACAGCTAGAAATTCTGTTCAGCTAAGATTAGTGGAGCACCTTCTGAGGGCAGAAGTTATGGGAAATAGGGAGAAACAAAAGTGAGGCACAACAGAGTCAAGGGACTCTGGTCCAGTTATTTAAAAAAATAATAATAATAACAAAACACTCCCATTTCAAAAAATGCTTTGATTGTGTTAAATATGGTATATGTAGTATATAATATAATAAGTACATGTCTTATCTTGTTACTTCTCTACTGCTGTAACGAAGCACCATGACCAGGCAAGGTATAGAAGAATGAGTTTGTTGGGGTTTACAGTTCCAGAGGGTTAGTCCATGATCATCATGGCAGGGAGTATGGTAGTAGGCAGGCAGCAGGCATGCATAGTGCTGAAGTACCTGAGAGCTTACATCGTATCTACAAGCACAAGGAGAGAGATTGAGAGAGGGAGAGACAGAGAGACAGAGAGAAACCGAGAAACAGAGAAATAGAGAGACAGAGAAAGAATGGGAGAGAGAACCTCTCGCTGGGAATGGTGTGGTGTTTTGAAACTTCAAAGCCCAATCCTAGTGACATACTTCCAACAAGGCTACTCCTCCTAATTTTTCCCAAATAGTTCCATCAACTGGGAACCAAGCATTCAAATACATGAGCCTATGGAGAACCATTCTCATTCAATCCAACATATTTTCTTTTGGGTGTATATTTTAATTTTCATTTGTATTTCAGTTTAGGGGATACCTTGGAAATTATGTACACATCCAGCATTCTAGTTTGCTTTCTGAAGAAGAAACCATGGAAGAGGCTCCTTATTGTCTTGTTCCCAGGCTCTCATTCCACTACCTTTCTTATACAGCACAGACCCACCAGCCTCAGGATGTTACTGTCCACCATGGGACGTGCTCTCTTACTTTAATTAATAATCAAGGAAATGCTCATTCAACATGGCCACAGACCAGCCTGATGAAGTAAATTCATCAGCTGATGCTCCCTCTTCACACATGTGTCAAGTTGACAACTGAGATTAGCCATTGGATATAATTTTTTCATTATAATTTTATTTTGAATGATAGAAGAATTCCACAATTACAAAAGTAGGTTGGACTGTAGTTGGGAGTTCACTGCAGTATCCAAAAAAAAAAAAAAAAAAAAAAGAAAAGTAAAAGAGAGGAGACTGGAGGCAGAAGCAGGGTAGCACAGAGATGAGGGCATCTTGATGCTTGTTTGGTTGTTTGATTAAAATACTACAAAGTTGAGCTTCTTTGTAGCCAGTGTTATGAGCTAATGTGAATTCTGGAGTCAGGCAAACACTACTCAACTCAGATATAGAATAGTTCTGTCACTGCCTCCCAAGTCTCTCATGTCAAACCCTCTTCCATCAGGTCCTGATTAAATCCACTTTTGACCTTCCCATACTGTCCTAGTTTCATTCCTGTTGCTGTGATAAATATCCTGACAAAAAGTAACCTACAGGAGAAAGAGTTTATTTTAGCTTACAATTTCACGTTCTAATCTATCACTGCAGGGGAGTTACAGGGCAGGAGCTTGAAGCAATTAGTCACATCAAATTTACAGTCAAGAGCAGAGAGAAATAAATGCATGCATGCTTAGTGCTCAGCTAGATTCCCTCTTATATAGTCCAGAGCCTCAAACTAGGGAATGGTGCCACCCACTTTCAGGCTGGATCTTCCCACATTGATTATGGTAGTACAGAGAATCCCCACAGATTGTGTAGAGTTGACAATCACAACTAACTACCACATGCACTATCATAGAAATGAAACTTTGTTTTAGTGATTTTGGAACCAGATTTTTCTTCATTCAGCAAAATGCCTTTGAAATTCATCCACATAATTCTTGTATTTATAATTTGTTCCTTTCCATTTCCAGATTTTTTTTTATTGTAGAGACTTCTCAGAGCTTAACGATCCACATGTTGAAAGATATTTTCATTGCTTTTAACGTCTGTCAACTATGAATAGTTCTGGTAAAAGTATTTGCATATAGGTTTTTGTGTGAGTGTAAAGTATAAAAATGTTTTCACTTCTTTAAATTCTTCATGAGTGACATGAATGAATCATAAATTTTTGTGCTATGTTATATATATATATATATATATATATATATATATATATATATATATATATATTTGTTATTTTATATAAACATCGAACTGTTTTCAGGTTTCCACTCCTGGTTGTAGACGTGTACAAATGATTCATATGTGATACAATGTAAATGGCTTTGGCTTATCTGCCCTAAGTATGTGGCTACTCATATAGAATACAGTGTGAATCATAACCCCTAGATTTGTAAGGTTTGTCACTTGTACAACATAAGCCATTGCTGGAATCTTCTCTACTGGTCAGATTACCATCATTACTTTATTCTTGTTTACTTCATCTGCCATTAATTCTATGGAATCAGTAATGAAGCACTCTTAAAGCATCTGCTTATGAGCCATCTATAGCTTAAAGCTAAGCAGTTCCCACTGACTCTTTAGCTGGCTTCTGATCTGTCTGTGGGAATCCAGTAGTAGGATTCAGGCTTGTGTCCATGGCTTACTCTTCCCATCAACTTATATTTGTGTAAATTAGAAACTCTGTCTTTAGTCAAGTTTAGCTGGCAAGACATTGTCTAGAATTGGGTTGAAGCTCATGCAGGTCTAAACAAATGCTAAAAACAGATTTGTTTTGTTATCCATAAATTATGTATCTCTAGATTTAATCCCCTATTAACCAAATACAAACAGACTATAGAATTGGAAATACTATTTTTCAGATAATATTTTGACTTAATGTAATAAGGAGGAAGTTAGCTCTGAGGTGGTGCTTGATTACCCTCTGAGCATTTATTGTCTGATAGTTTATATTCTGGATATCTGACTAATTACATCTTCTTAATGTTCACATTAAAGATAAAATTGAAAGCTATTTATTACTCTATAATGACAGAACAGAACAGAAAGGCATCAACAGAACATAACTGCCTCTGCCATCATCCCCATCATTTAATTCAGGATCAAAAAATGTGTGGAAGGAGGAAGAGAGAGAGGAAAAAAAGAAATACATATCTCATTTGTGATTTGATTTTGTTTAAAATTAGACTGCATTTTTATGTAGTGAGGTTACAGAACCAAACTGATCTTGAGAATGAAAGGGATTTATAGGTGGAATTTGCAAAGGAGAACATCTAGGGATGTGTGGTCTTTGAAAGATGAAGGTTTGGAAAGAGTAGACACATAATATCACAAGTAAGTAAGAAGATTGCTCAAGACCAAACCTTGATAAGGACACACATACACACACACACACACACACACACACACACACACACACACACACACACAGGTCGGGGTGGGGGAGAGAGAAAGAGGGAGAGAGAGACGGAGGGAGGGAAGAAGGAAGGGAGGGAGGGAGAGGACAGGCCATAGAACATCATTGATGAACACAGTTACAAAAATCCTGAAAAAAATTTAAGTTGAATTAAGATTCTATTAAGAAAGATGCTATATCACAATCAAGTTGGTTTCATTCCAGGAATATGTGATTCAACATATGCAAACCCATAAATGTAATATAGCACATAACTAAAATCAAAGGTAAAGACCACACAGTACTCTCAGTAGATCCAAAATAGCATTTGATAAAATTTAAAAACAATCATGTTAAAAGCCTTGAATAAATTAAGTATACAATGGTCATGTCTCAATATAATGAAGGGTGTGTATAATAAATCTGTAGTCAATATCATATTGAATACAGGAGAATAAAAGCATTTTCTCTAAAGTCAGGAGCATGGGTTTTAACCACTCTTGTTCAAAATAGTGCTAGAAATTTTAGGCTACAAACAGGCAAGAGTAATAAATAAAAAGCATACAATTAGAAAAGGAGGGTGTCAAATTATCCCTGTTAGATGCTATGGGTTTATGCATAGGCAAGCCTAGAGACTCCACCTGAGACTATTAAGACTGATAATCAAATTCAGCAAAATAGAAGGATTCAAACAAACCCAACAATGAACTCATAACAAAAGAAAGCAGGAAAATAATTCATTCAAAATAGCCGCCAAGATTAACAAAATGTAATACCTAGAAAATAAAATGTAAGTATTTAAAAAGCCTCTATAATGAAATTATCAGACTCTGAAAAGAGAAAACTGAAGAAGACACTAGAAGGTGAGAAGACTACCGTGTTTGTGGATTTTAAGAATTACTGCTATTAAAGTGGCCATGCTACTCAGAGTGCTCTTCAGATTCAAAGTAATTGTTGTCAAAATACCAATAACATTCCTTATTAGCCTGTGAATACCAATCAAATCCTAAGGAACACCAAAGAGTCTGAATAGCTAAAGTGATCCTGAGGGGGGGAAGAAAAGAAAATCAATTCTGGAAGTATCTCAATACCTGATTTAAAAATATAATATAGAGCCACGGTGACAAACGTAGGATGGTTTTGGCATGAAAACAGACCTACTTAGGCCAATGGAACAAAAGAGAGGATTCAGAAATAAATCCACATATCTTTAGAAACCAACAACCAACCAACCAACCAACCAAACAAACAAACTGCAAACTGCTTTGGAGGAGAGCCTCTCCAGTGAGAAGAATTGATATCATATGAAGGCCTGCAATTCTGCAACTATTAGGAAAACATTTCAAGATATTGTCACAACCTCCAGTTTTTTAGTACATTTCCAAAGGCATAGCAAACCAAAGCAAGAATGGACATACAGGAGTCATCAAGTTTAAAAGCTTTTAAACAGCAAAGAAAATAAATAACAGTGAAGAGAAGTAAAAATATCCACAAAAATAGGAGACCATCTTTCCCAGCTCCACATTTAACAGAGATTAATATTCACAATATGTAAAGAGCTGAAAAACACTCACAAGCAAGAAATCCTATGGAAAATGGACAAATGATCTGAGAGGATACTTCTTAAAGGAAGAAATACATATGACCTATAACTATGTGGAAAAATATTTAAAATTCTTGGCCATCATGAAAGTACAAAGAAAACCTATATATACTGTATAACCCCAATTTTAATGACCATAATAAAACAAACACAAGTAGCAGGAGCTGGCAGGATTTGGAGAGGAAGAACTCATACACTCTTGCTGAGCATGTCAAGAAGTACAAGTGTTGTAGAAAATAACTGATGATTTCTCAAAACTCTAAAGATAGATCTGTTTTGTGGTCTTTCTATCCAAACTTATGGAATATGTCTAAATGAAATAAAATCAGCATATAGAATAGATACCTGACATCGACAGTTACTGTGGTACTATTCACAGTAGCCAAGTTATGGGCTCAGCCTAGGTATATTGCCAACAGTTGCATGGACAGTTGCATGGATAAAGAAAATGACACACACACACACACACGCACACGCACACACACACACGCACACGTATTATTTTCCCATAAAACACAACCAAATTATGTTGTCAACAGGAAAATTGAAAGGACTAAAGGTCATCATATTCCAGGTTTCTGTCTTAAGTGGAAGCTTAAGGAGGAAAGGGTAAACTGAAAATAGAAGAGGAACCACTGGGGTCTGGTAAGAGGGAGAGCAGCAGTAAGGAGAAAGTAGAAGAGATGGTGTTGAAGAAATGAGGGTGGACATGGCCGGTGCCTGTTATAGGCATGCATGGGACTATCACCCCGAGTGCTGTGAATATGATGTATTTGAGAAGCAGGCAATTGATGCTGCTTTAAGAATTAATGGTATTCAAAGGCAAAGAACTAGCAGGTATTTTTGGTTTTCTTTGATTTGTTTCATCTTGCTTTATAGAGAGGCACAGGAAGGCACTGTTCACGGACATTCCCTACTTATCTGAGTTCTTCATAATGTATTATGTGTAGTTTCAAAACGCATCGAGTTATTTGCTATTAAATGTGATCTTGCTGTAGAGCTTTGTCTTTATCCATAGATGTTCTTTATCATGTGGAGAAAAATCCCTCTGGTCCTAGTTTGCTGAAGGTTTTCTTTTGATTCTTTTGTCAGATCATGAAATGGTGTTGAATTCTGTCAATTTGCATCAATTGATAAAACCACAGGTTTTTCTACTTTAATAGATCAATGTGATTGGCTAATTAACCAATTTTTTTCACATGTTAAAACACCTTTGCATGTCTAGAATAAGTTCTACCTGGTGCTACTCTGTAATTATTCTTAATATAATTGTTGATTTTACAACATTTTATTGAGAAATTGTCCTTTATATCTATTAGCGATATTGATTTATGGGCTCCATTTCTTTTTAACTGTTTTCATTTGGTTTTGTTACTAGGCTAATAGTTTGTTACTAGCCTTACACAGTTAGTAGGATGTGGGCCCTCTACGTTATCTTTTGCAAGATGTAGAACTGACAACATTTTCCTTCATTTTTTTTTTTTTTGGGTGGGGGTATTAAGCCAGTGAAGCCATCTAGGAACACTTTTTAAATTTTTATTTAATTTTTTAAAAATTTTTGTTTGAAATAGGGTCTCACGTAGTCCATGGTAATCTCGAACTTGCTACATCCTTGAGTGCTTGAGAATGACCTTGACCTCTAAATCCTCCTGCCTCCAGCTCCCAAGTGCTGGGATCACAGGTGTATCATGGCGCTTGCCTGAATGCTTTTCAAAGGTTATTATATACTGTTTTGTTTTTCTTGCTGAGAACTGAACCCAGTCTCTTGTGCTTGCTAAACAACCGTTCTTCCACTGAGCTAAATCAAGTCTTGATTCAATTTACTTAACAGGCCTATTTATTTTTTTGTTTCTTCTTGTATGAATTTTAGTAAGCTGTGTCTTTCATGGAACCAATTTCCATTTCTCTGTCATGAATTTGTGGGCAGAGTTATTCATAGCATTCTTTTAATATTCACAGGACCAGCAATGGTTATTTTTTCATTTTTGATATTAATATATCTGTACCATTGCCCTTGTTTAGTCTCAATAGAAGATTACCAATATTATGGACCTTTGCCAAAAATCTGATTTTGGTTTTATTGATTTTTCTTTTTTCTTTTAATTTAAAAAAAAATTCTCTTCTCTCATACAACTTATAGAATACATCCCGACCCACCTCTTCCCCTCCCCGCAGACTCCCCAATAGTTCCTACCATATTTCCCAGATCTACTCCCTATCACCACCCACAAACATCACCTCCTTCTCACAAGAAAAGAACCGTCCCCCCAGGGTTGCAGCACAATCAGGGCATGGCATAACAGGATGGAACAAGGCTAGGCACCAATCCCTACATCAAGGGTGGGCCAGGCAGCCCAGCAGGAGAAAAGGATCTCAAGGGCAGGTCAAATGTTTAGAGACACCCCCACTTCAGCTTGTAGGAATTTTTCAAGGACACCAATCTAGACAGCCACGTGATATATTTAGAGTATCTACAGGTTCCGTGTCTGTGGCTTCAGTCTCTGTGGACCCTTAAGAGTGCTAGTCAGTTGACAATGTGAGTCTTGTTCTCCTTTTGTCCTCTGCCTCTCTGGCTTCTGCCATCCATCCACGGGGTTCTCTGATCTTTGCACAATGTTTGGCCCTGGGCCTCTCCAGATGCTCCTCTCAGCCGCTGCAGAGGGTCTTTCTGGTGAGGACCGGGTTAGATACAGATCTATGGGTAGAACATGACATCATTAGGAATTGTTTCCAGGTTATCCAGTCTAGTTCCTGGCCTGGCCTGCCGGTTCAGGGAAGGGTTTCCTCCTTTGGCATGGAGTTCTGCCTTTCCATTTTCAACAAGGGTCTTGCAGGGTGGATAGGCCGTAGGTTGGAGGTTTTGTGGCTGGGATGATGTCCCAGTCTCTCTACTGGAAGCCTTGCCTGGCCACAGCAGATGGCCAGTTCAGGTTCTCTATCCCTGATTATTAGGACCTATCCTTGCTACAGTCTCCCTCAGGGATCCCTGTGAGTTTCCACTATACTAGCTCTCCTGATTACTCACTAATTGTCTCCCAATTCTTGTCGTCTCTCCATATATTTTCTCCTTCCATTCTTTTCCTTCTCCTGGTCCTCTCTGCTCCCATTCCCATCCTTCCTCACCACACCTGCACCCTCTGTTCAATTTCCACCCTACCAGGGAGATCGCTGTGTTCCAACTAGGCCTGTCTTGTTGTGTAGCTTTTCTAGGTCTGTAGATACTAGTACCTTTCTCCTTTGCTTAGAAGTTAGTATCCATGTATAAGTGAGTACATACCATGTTTGTCTTTCTTAACTTAACTCAGGATGATTACTTAACTTAGGATGATTTTTTCCAGTTCCATCCATTTGCTTGCATAGTTCATGTAGTCATTTTTTGTTTGTAAATGTACCACAATTTCTTTATCCATTCCTCAGTTGAGGGGCATCTAGGTTGTTTCCTATTTCTGGCTATTAGTTACAAAGCTGCTAAGAATACAGTTGAGAAAGTGTCTTTTGGTAGGATTCAGTGTCTTTTGGGTGTATGCCCAGGGGTGGTAGAGCTGAGTCTTGATGTAGGTCAATTTCCAATTTCCTAAGAAGTCACCATATTGATTTCCATAGTGGCTGCACAAGTTTGCATTCCCACCAGCAATGAAGGAGTTCCTATTGTTCAACACACTTACTAGCATGAGTTGTCCTTTGTGTTGTTGACCTTAGTAATTATGACAGGTGTAAGATGGAATCTCAAAGTGGTTTTGATATGCATTTCCCTCATGGCTAAGGATACTGAACGTGTCTTTCAATTAGTTTGGCTGGGGTTTTGTCTCTCTTGTTGATTTTTCTCATAGAACCAACTCTCTGTTTTATTGATTCTTTAAATTGTTCCCTTTGTTTCTATTTTGTTGATTTTCATTCCTCAGCTTGATTATTTCTTGCCATCTATTTCTCTTGGGTGTGCTTACTTCTTTTTATTCTAGAGCTTTCCGATTTGTTAACTTGCGAGGATGTGACCTTTCTACTCTTTTCCGGTAGCCGCTTTGTGCTGTGAACTTCCCTCTTAGCACCACTTATGTCCTGTCCCAGAAGTATGGGTATGTTTTACATTTGTTTTCATTGACTTCTAGAAAGCTTTAACTTCTTTTTTGATTTCTGTCTTGACTCAGTTGTCTTTCAATAGAGATTTGTTCAGTTTCCATGAGTTTGTAGGCCTTCTGTTGTTTCTGTTGTTGTTGAAATCCAACTTTAATTTGTGACGGTCTGGCCGGACCATTGGCTCATTCATTTTTCTGGACTGGCCATGTAGTTTCAATATCATTGGTTGCTACTGCATTTTGGTTATTTTTCTTCATCGTCTTTAGTCTTCAATTACATGACGACTTCTGGATCCCTAAGGTAGAAGTTTAGGCTACTGAACTTTCTTCCTTTCTGTTGTATACGTGCCTTCAGTACTGTACGTACCACTCCCTGTCCAACCCAGAGCCCAAGAGCTACGTGCAAAGTATAGCTATGAGTGCCTTCCAACACAAGAACACGTATTTATTAAAGACACACTGAGGTTGTTGGTTTTGTTTCGTTTTGTGAGTTTCTCAATTTTACTTTTGTAACTTGTTTGTTCATCAAGTGTAAGCTTGGAATATGACAGTGATGTGTCAGGATGTCAAGAGTCTGAACACTGTGTGGGCTTTCCTACAGTTTTGATATGTTACAGTTTCATCTCCAGAAATTACAAAATCTCTCATGTGACTTTTTCTTTGACCTATTTCTCACTCAGAAGTGGGTTGCTTAATTTCTGACAGTTTTGGAAAACATCCAGTGTAGTTCCACATTGGTCTCTTCCAGTATAAATCCACCATTCCACACTGAGGTATACTTTGTATGATTTTTATTCCTTGAAGTTTTTTGGGATATGCTTTATTGCCCAGATTGTGTTTCTTGGTGACTGATGTGCAAGTTAGAAGAGAATATTTGTTTTAGTATTGTGGAAATTTGCTATATATATATATATATATATATATATATATATATATATATATATAAATTGTATGTAGTTTATTGGTAGTTCTGTCTTGTTCAGTTCAATCTTTACTGGTTTTTCTATTTTCGGTATTTGTCAATCCTGAGAGAATTCTGGATTCTTTAATTATAATAGTGATAGGTTACCTTTCTCTTGAATCTCTGCCAATGTTTTGTCTCAGGTATAGTAATTATCTTTTCCTGGTTCTATATTATAGAAGTTTATATTTAATTGTGTTTAAAATAATTGTTTTGTACACTGTTTGGTGAGAGGCTGCATAGGACTTGGCATTTTGTATTGTCTGCAGGTCTTGGATTTACATTGGGGATGTTTGCTAATGATCTGCATGTGCTATCAGTAGTTCTGAATCAATAAAAATACCTGAGCTCAGAAGCGTGGGGTTCCACGGTCCATTATGGCCCTGGCCATGATGGTAGTTTCCGCTATTGAGGTCTGGCAGGGATTTTACCTATGAAAATGCCTGTCTTCTTATTGAGCCACCACAGCTACAGTTCTATGTCGCTTAGTAAGTGTTATCTTTTCTATGTGAGAATTCTAGTGAGAATTGAATGTACTTTCATCACTCAGGAATTTTCTTGTTGTCAGATGTCTTTTCAAGAAGTTACTTGAAATTATACACCTTTCTTTTGATGAGTGTTAACACAGAAAGCCTTTCTTCATCTCTTTGCTTTTACTCTATTTGTTTTCTATTTAAAGTGGCTTTCCTAGAGACATCATATATTGGGTTTGAAATTTTTTTTCAAGACAGGGTTTCTCTGTTGTAACTCTGGCTGTCCTAGAACTCACTCTGTAGACCAGGCTGACCTCCAACTAGCAGAGAGTTGCCTCTGGAGTGCTGAGATTAAAGGTGTGCACCACCGCCACCTGGCTTGGGCTTGAATTTTTTAAGACACTCTGACATTCTTCTTCTTTAAATGAATTTCTTTTTATTATTTATTTTTTTCTCTAGTATAATTCATCCTGACTCTCATCTTCCCTTCCTTCCATTTCTTTCAGCTTCCCCCATCTCCCCTCTCCCCCAGAATCATCCCCATACCCCCATTTCCTCTCAGAAACAGCAGTCCTCCCAGGGTTAGCACTCATATAGGGCATAAAAAGTTGGAACAAGGCCAGGCACTAACTCCTACATCAAGTCTGGACAAGGTAATCCAGCAGGAGGAAAAGGACTCTAAGGGAAAGTAAAAGAGTCAGAGACGCCCCCCACCCCCGACCTCATACACACACACTTCAACTTCTAGAAGTCTACAAGAACACCAAGATAGACAACCATAAGATATATTTAGGGGACCATGAAGGCTCCATGTCTGCTGCTGCAATCTCTGTAAACCTCTTAAGAGTGCTGGACAGTTGGGGCTTGTTCTTCTGGTGTCCTCGATCCCTCTGTTCCCTGCAGGCTTGTTCAGGCTTCCTGTCCCCATTACTAGGGGTCCTTGCTAGGATCACCCTTGTAGAATCCAGGGATTTCCCAGGTCACTAGGTCTCCAGATCACCCTCTAAATGTCCCCCCATTCTAGTCATCTCTCCCTATATTTTCTCCCTCCATCCCTCTTCCCACACCTCGTCCCTTCTGCACTTTAGACTTAGACAGCCTGCATTTGAGGCAATTATGTACTTACATTAATATTGTCTCTATTCTAACTTTTAAAGAATTTCTCCTTTCCTCTACATTCTCTGGTTCTGGTTTAGCAGTTTTCAGAATTCCATTTTCTTTTTTCTCCCAGTGTATCAGTTATGATTATTTTCTACAATTAGTGGCATGCCTGGTATCTTCAGTACACATTTACAACTAGTCTAAGTTTACTTCAAATAACACCAACTTTCCTCACAGGTAATTCAAGAAACAGAAGTAAGAATTCCGTTCATGTTTATGTCAAATGTATGTCTACGTTAGACCCACAGGCTAGGTTGTTATAATTACATTCAGGCTTTTTTGTTGATAACATTACGATTATTACTTTCACACATGAGCTCTGCATCGAGTTTAGAAGACATTAAATTGTGTCTTTATGTTCAAAAAAGCTGCCGTTAAAACAGAATAGTGTGAACACTAGGTCTAGAAGGAGCAGTGTAAAATTTTTCCAGTCACTGCCTACGGGTGCTTAGGGATTAGTTATTCTCTCTGGAGTCAGGGATCAGCTTTTAACTTTTCCTTCAATTTGTGGATGTTGGTTACTCTCAAGCCATGGCAGGTGTCAGAATTACCTTATAAATGGGAGATTTAGTTCTACTTGTAGCTGTCATTTCTCTTTTTTTAAAGAGATGATGTGGACAGGATAAAATATTAGCAAGAATTGAAAGTTAGCATTTATAAAATTACTGTTGAATATTATTTAATTTTCTTTTCAAAATGACAAATTAGTTGTCTCAAATGGAGCCTATCACTCTTAAGAGTAGGCCCCATACTCACCAGTAGATAGCCAATACAAAATGAGCTCAATGGTGGTGTGTGTGTGTGTGTGTGTGTGTGTGTGTGTGTGTGTCTGTGTGTGTCTGTGTGTGTGTGTCTGTGTGTGTCTGTGTGTGTGTGTGTGTGTGTGTGTGTCTGTGTGTGTGTGTGTGTGTCTGTGTGTGTGTCTGTGTGTGTGTATGTGTGTGTGTCTGTGTGTGTGTGTGTGTGTGTGTGTGTGTGTGTCTGTGTGTGTGTGTGTGTGTCTGTGTGTCTGTGTGTGTGTGTCTGTGTGTCTCATATTGCTTTTTTATTATATAAAACCAGTCTCTTATTTTATATTTTTCTTTTCTCTCTCCCCTTTTAGATTCCTTTCTCATTCAATATAATCTGGATACATTTCTCCCTCCCTCTACTTCTCCCAGTTCCTTCTCACCTCCTCTCCCATCCAGACTCCCTTTCTGTCTCTCATTAGAAAAGAACAGGCTTCTAGGAGATAATAAAAAACATAACAAAATAAAATACAATACAATAAAATGAAAATCATTATATTGAAGTTGGACAAAAACAAACAAAATGGAAGAATAAAAAAATTGTCAAGAGAAGCACAAGAATCAGAGACCCACTCATTTACGCATCCAGAAGTCCCATAAAAGTACTAAACCGGAAGCTATAGTACATATGCAGAGGACCTGGTGCAGATTCTTGTACGCCCCATGCTTGCTGCTTCAGTATCTGAGTTCGTATGAGCTTTGCTCAGTTGTTTTATAGAGCCTTGTTCTCCTGGTATTCTCCATCCCTGTCTCCCATACTCCTTCTGCCTTCTCTTCAGAAGGGTTCCCTGAGCTCTGAGGGGAGGAATTTGCTGTGACATCTTGTTGAGAGCTGTGTGTTAAAATGGCTCTCTCTCTCTCTGTATAATGTCTGCTGTGAGCTTCTGTAATTGTTCCCATCTGCTGCAAGAGGAAGCCTCTCTGATCATACCTAAATAATAACCAATAATAAATAATAAAATAAAACAACATACCCAATCTCTGAGTATATTAGAATATTATCACAAGTCATTTTATTGTTACTTTTTAAAAAGACCAGTAGCGTTGGTTTTAAGTCTCAGGGCTATCTAGACTCTGGTTCTTCATCATCCAAACAGTGTCAGGTATGTTTACATCTTGCGGAATGGGCCCTGAATCAAATCAGACATTGGTTGGTTACTCAAGATTTGTGTCACCATTGCCCTAGCATACTTTGCAGACACTACAGAGTATAGATCAAAGGTTTTATGGTTGGGTTGGTGTTTACTTTTCTCTTTGGATAGCCTGCAGAGTACCTTTCCATGTTATAGACACTAGAACATGGGATGAAGGTTCTATGTAGGCACCAGCTTGACGTCTCCATGTTCAGTAAGTTGTGTGGCTATTGTCTTCACCAATGGAGTCTTGCTATCAGTTTGTGGAGAGCAATCTATTGCCTTGGCAACAGCATAGGTTATTTGAGGATTTCCATGGGACCCCTTTGACCAACTCATTTAGATTAAACCCACTCCCAGCAATGGAAACTTCATATGGCCAATAGGGTTCTGTCTCCCTCATTATTTGTAAACTTTATTAGGATCACCTTTGTATATTATAGAAAGTTTCCACTGCACTAGGTTTTCACTGCCCCTTATATGCTCTTCAATTCTAGATGTCTATCCACTTATTCCCTCTTTCAATGCTATCTCCTCTTCCCCTTCCCACCTGATTCTCTCCTTGTTGTCCCCACCCCCAACTCTGGTCCACTCATAAAATCTATTCTATTTTCTCCCAGGGTGATCCACGAGTCACCCCTAATCTCTTTCTCTATGCCTGACCTCTTTGTGTCTATTGATTGTAGCTTGGTTATCATTTATTTAATGGCCAATTTCCAGATATAAGAGAATATATTTATCTTTATGGGTCTGGGTTACCTCATTCAGAATGATATTTTTTCTAGTTCCATCCATTTGCCTGCAAATTTCATGATGCCATATTTTGTAACAGCTGAATAATATTTCATTGTGCAAATGTACCATATTTTCTTTATACATTCTTCTCTTGATAGGCATTTAGATTGTTTCCAATTTCTGGCTATTATGAATAGGACACCAATGGACATGGTTGAGCAAATGACATTGTGGTAGGATAAAGCGTCCTTTGGATGGATATATATATATATATATGTGTGTGTGTGTGTGTGTGTGTGTGTGTGTGTGTTTTCTACTGGTTTTTCTATTGATGTTTCTTACTAGTCTTTTGCTTGTATATTATGTTTTCCAATTTTGTGTTTTTATGCTTTTTCTATTGTATCTTATGATTTTTCTTTCTTTTTAATTATATATTTTTTATATTATTCCTCTTTGTGTTCTAAGGAGAGAGGGAAAGAACATGTAGAGTTGGGTTGGAGAGGTGGGGAGGATCTGGGAGAAAACGGGGAAGTGGAAACTATGATGAAAATATATTGTATAAATTCTCAATACAATAAAGAGTAACATGAGCATTGTCAGATTGAAACTGAACATTAACTTGTCATTTAAAAGAATTTTAGGAAATTCTTGGATACAGAATTCTAGCTTGGTGTACTTCTCCTTCCTTTAACCATGACTAATCAGTTTACTATTGTCTTGATGTCATGGTTTCTGAAGATTACCATTAAGCAATTAACATATTTTTCTTTAAGTACTATCTCAGTTATTTTTCTATTGCTTTGCCAAAACTCCATGACCAAGGCAACATATAAAAGAAAGCATTTAATTTGGGGCTTATGACTTCAGAGGGTTAGAGTCCATGATGTTGGGACAAAGGCATGATGGTAGGAACAGCTGAGAGCTCACACCTTGACCTGAAAGTAAGAGGCAGAGAGGTCAAACTGGGAATGGCATGAGTCTTTTGAAACCTCAAATGTCCCTCAGTGACATATTTTCTCCAAAAAGGCCACACCTCCTAATCCTTCCCTAACAGTTCCACCAACTAGGAAACAAGCATTCGAATATATGAGCCTACGATGGCCATCTTCATTCATACTACAGGGTATGAAAATTTCAAGACCTGTATCAATTTTATTTATTAGAGATAGTGTTTCATGTACCCTAGGCTTTCCTTCAACTTGCTATGTGGGTGAGGATGACCTTGAATACTTATTCTTCTGCCTCCAGGGCCTGAGTCCTAGAATTACAATCATGTACCACCACACCCAGTATATATGCTGTTTAGGTTTGAACTCAGTGATTAAACAAAGCTATGTTACTAGCCTCTTGTGCCAAATCATTAATGAGGAAAAAAATAGAATAAACTTAACTTCATTTTTCATTTTCTTAGCTAACTTAAAAATAACCAACTTTGGAGGTCACACATGTCTTAGTGTTACTATTGCCGCGATGAAACATCATGACCAAAAGCAACTTGAGGAGGAAAGGATTTATCTGGCTTACACTTCCATGGCACTGTGCATCACTGAAGCAAGTCAGAAGAGGAATTTAAGCAGGGCAAGAACCTAGGAGTGAGAGCTGATGCAGAGGCCATAGAGAAGGGTTACTTACTGGCTGGCTCTTCATGGTTTGTTTAGTCCTCAACACCCCGGGGATGGATCACCCACAATGGGCTGGGACATCCCCATCAGTCATTAATTAAGTGTATTCCCTACAGGCCTGCCTACAACCTGATCGGATGGAAGCATTTTCTCAATTGAGATCCCCTCCTCTTAGACGACTCTAACCTGTGTCAAGTTAACACAAAACTTGCCAGCATAGCACAGCTACACAATACATTATTAGCCTCCCACTAGCTTTGTTGTGTGGGTAATGATAAACAGTTGCCTAGGGTAATTTTCAGGGACTCGGAGGCCAGCCTTGCTGATAACACTTAAGCCTGTAGACATCAGACAGTGACAGGAA